>JAPJBO010001509.1:0-41338 GCA_030068145.1 Diplonema papillatum | reverse complement strand
GACGCCGAAGGTCTCGTCATATCTCGAGGCGATGCAACGGCAGGGTCAGGAAAAGACGAGCACACCCGAGCAACCGAAGGGCGCGGGCGACAACAATGGCGCGGTGCGACAGCTCCGGGCGGAGAACGCGGAGCTACGCGCGAAGAACGACGCGCTGCGAGGTGACATCGCAGCACTCAGTGCTCAGATGGCGAAGCTGACGGAGATGGTCGCGACGATGAGGCCGAAGACACCCCCGGCGATGCCCGTAGACCGGACCCCGGTCAAGAAGAAGGCGCCGAAGACGCCCGTCGCCACACCGACGAAGCAGAAGATGGGACGGGCCGAGGCTCCGTCTCAAGACGTCCACATGACGCAACCGAAGCGTCCGCTGGGAACGCCGGGGAAGTCACCGTTAGCGAAGACGAAGAAGGCACACCAACCAGCAGCGGCGAAGCGTTCGTGACTGGGGAACGACGGGATGCGTGGCGGTGGAGAGACGCACGAAACGCTGGGGTTAAGGTTGAGAGAAGCCGCGGACGCGATGGGAGCGAGTGTGCAAGAAGTCCCTGGGGACGGGGCCTGCCAGTTCGCAGCGGTCGCAGCCGGACTGCCGGGGTGGTCGGTAAGGAGACTTCGTGCACGGGTTGTGGACGCGATGTTAAAAGACCCGACATTCGAAGCACACTTCGCGCCGTCCGAAAGGTACGGCAGCTGGTTTGCTTACGTGGAGGCAATGCGGGGGCCGTACGAGTACGGGGACGTAGTACGGGTACGGAACCCGCAACATCAACGCCGACATCAGCAGCGAAGGTCGGGAAGACGGCGCCAACGCCAGCGAAGAAGCGGCAACCAGACTCCGCGGCGGAGCCGGTACCGAAAAGACGCAAAGGACGCGTCGATGCGCCACGACCATCGCCCAGGCGCTGGGAAAAAGCAGAAATCGACGCGCAACCGATGAACCTCGACGAGCAATCGAAGAAGAAGCGAAGCACCAAACGCGCGCCTGAGCGCGACGATCAAGACGAGCTTAAGAGGCGAAAGCATGTCACATCACGTGCGAAGAGATAACCGCGCCGTCGGCGATGCAGATTATCGCCACAGATTCTTTGCATTCTAATCCAAACGATTACGCTCGATTACACTCGATCAGGGGGTAGGTGAATTGGCTCAATGTTAGGTTTGGTACCTCTAAGGGCATTTTTTGGTAGGCATTTTTTGGTACCTCTAAGGAAATAAACGAATTGTTTGGTACCTCTATTATTAAAGGAAGATCACCCTTCTGGATTTTTAGGCCCCAGGTATGTACAATGACTTTGACGCAGCACCCACCCACCAAAGGAACTGAACATTCTTATAATGCTCGGCGGCGACTCAGGAATGCGTGATGTCGAAACATCGGTTGAAGAATTCGCGAGGCAAGATGTGTATACGAAGTACGATAGGTCATCGGGCACCATGAAGAGACGCTTCAAAGCGACGAGAGCCTTTCTGGAGAAGCTCGCAGGAGCTGACCCGATCGGGTTCGTTGTATCTCTGTGTACAGAGACTGAGAAGGCCCGAATCTGGCGTGAGTTGTCCGGTTCATGTCCTGAAATGTTCAACAGCATCAGCACGAGCTTACACGGCGCAAGATCGTGCAGGTTTGGAATAGGTGAGGCAGCGGTACGCGGTAGTGGGCATGAAAGTTGGGGATAAGCTATGGGCCAACAGACAGAACGGGGAAGAGGTGGCAAGAGGTGGGCGACCAACAAAGGCAACCCCGGAAATGAGGCAGCAGGCATTCGACAATCACGAGCAGACATCGACACCAACGTCACGGGTCATCAAAAGCCTTGCACGCAGACGAGACGGTTGTCGCACAGAACGTTCTCATACCCTTCCAGCTGGTGTACGAAGAAAGCGACCTGAATCAAAAGGTGTCGTACACCACGTACCGCCGGCTACAGTTCCAGCACCTTTCTCGACGGACCGATGTGTGTGACACCTGTGCAGAAGGGAACATGATTAACAATTGCCTTCGTACACTAGCTGGAAGGGTATGAGAACGTTCTGTGCGACAACCGTCTCGTCTGCGTGCAAGGCTTTTGATGACCCGTGACGTTGGTGTCGATGTCTGCTCGTGATTGTCGAATGCCTGCTGCCTCATTTCCGGGGTCACCTTTGTTGGTTGCCCACCTCTTGCCACCTCTTCCCCGTTCTGTCTGTTGGCCATAGCTTATCCCCAACTTTCATGCCCACTACCGCGTACCGCTGCCTCACCTATTCCAAACCCTGCACGATCTGCGCCGTGTAAGCTCGTGCGTGATGCTGTTGAACATTTCAGGCTATGAACCGAACAACTCACGCCAGATTCGGCCTTCTCAGTCTCTGTACACAGAGATACAACAAACCCGATCGGGTCAGCTCCTGCAACCTTCTCCAGAAAGGCTCTCGTCGCGTTGAAGCGTCTCTTCATGGTGCCCGATGACCTATCGTACTTCGTATACACATCTTGCCTCGAATTCTTCAACTGATGTTTCGACAACATCAGTTCCTTTGGTGGGTGGGTGCTGCGTCAAAGTCATTGTACAGGCGTTACCCTACATGGGCCTCAAAATCCAGAAAAACAGCGTTTTGTGATCAAAAAAAGGCTCGCCGAGAGCATACGAGCTCGAAACCGGCTCGCAAACAGAGTTTTTTAGGGGGGTGGAGGTCCTATACCCCACTTGCCCAGTATCTTACTATGCCAGAAAACATCTGCCCAACCCCCCCCCCCCCCTTTTTTGGCGCAGACGGGACCAGTGCGGTGTTGAGCACATACCCATTCCAAGCACGTTCTTGCAATCCCCCCCCCCCCTTTTGGCATCGTCTCATATCTTTCCAATACAACAAACGACGACCACTTTCCATGAGTATTTGGCTTCGTACATGCTCACAGGAACAACCTTGTATTAAACGACGCATATATGCGTCGTTTGTCCGTATGTGGAATAGTTGTTATGGCCAGAGGCCATAACAAGGGCCACAGCTTTTGCTCAGGGTACCGACACGGGTTATTTTTCTGAACGAGAGTGAGAGAGTGGTGTGAAATAGTGTGAGGTGCGACATTCGACAAGAAAGTGCCTGATTGTGACGTTTGAGTAGAAGGTAGTGCTTGCCAAAGATAGATGCTAAATCCCCGGACGGCAGTGGAACCGGTTATTATGAGATGCCTCCGTTTCCCCCAACGAGCCAACGAGAGAACGCAAGAGCTTCCAAGGCCCTTGCCCAGCCAATTTCGGAGGCCTGCAAGCCGATCAAGAAGGAAACACACCGGTCCGCGAGCAGGTGATGACTAATTGCTTTTCTGTTAACAAACAAAAATATTCTGTCTTAAGGTCTGAAGCAAGGGTGACAGACACTCAAGAATCTCCTCCAGCTAAATAGAATAGTCCAACCAAACTCATCAAGTTTTGTCTGACAGGCCGAAAGCCGAAAAAAAGAAAAATGGCGCGCATGCGGCGAACAGCCGAAGAGCGTGCCGAGGAACCGGATGTTGGTCACGAACCGGCTGTAAACCTGGACTCAGACGAAGGTCTAGACTACCCACTCCGCTCGAACTGCTTACCGCAGTTCATCCTCCGTGCCTTGTTGCTCGTCGTGTTTGTTGTCTACGTCTCCAGCAACTATTTGCAGCTCAATTTTGTACAAGCAAGTGGGGTATGCCTTTTTCAACACAAAATTGTTTGATGGGTGCGCCAGACTCCTATCAGACAGGGCACTGTCAACTACCTGGCAGTAGCTGTCAAAAGGGAGTGTCAGATTAATATTCTTACTTCGCGCTGTTACGTTAGCGGGTGTTCACGGATCCATTGCGGAACCCGTTTTCCGAAGCACGGGTAGAAGTTCACACCCACAACTGCATGGTCCCGCTTTGTGGATAGGAATGTCACACCGTCACAAAGAAAATACACCAGGGTTTGAAAATGGAACACTTTTGAGCCAGCGGCGAAAGTAGGTGTCTCAAATACACGAGGTGGGGTAGGTAAAAAGGCAGCTCAAAGTTACGTTTCGGGTTTTGCGGGTTTGCGGATCTGCGGGCTGTCAGTTGTATCAGTTACTGTAAGAACAAGAGGTCTGCAACTTCACAGCAAGTAACGTTGTCGCACGGGTTAACCGAACCCGGTAGCTTGCCAACTCGTTGTTAATGCACGGTGGTGTCCAGCTTCAGGAGCTCGAGCTTAAGAGTTCAAAAAAAGCGGGTTACACCGGAGTCTCGGGCACCCAAGGCTGGACTCCACCGTGATAAACGATGCCACCTCCCAGGTCGGGGGCCATTGGAGGCAGACTAGTCTCTGTAGCGATTGCTAAGCTATCGAGAAAGAATCCGGCTTCGAGCGTACATTCGCCTTGTATGTCAGTCCATATTTGATTCTGCGACCGAAGACGATCCGACTTTTCTGTACCCTGCCAGTATCACACGAGGGTTTGAAGAGAACACCACGTATTCTGGGTTTCCCAGGTTAACGCTGAAAGCACCTAACGATGTTACACCCCGCAGGCCGTTCTCTCCCTGATAGCGCTGCTTGTTGGAAGAAATATGCACTTGAGAAAGCAAAAGCGTGCAGAAGAAGCTAGGTTGGGCAAAGAACAGTAGCACAGATGTAGGCTGCCTTTCGGCTTCGCGCAAGGGTGGCCTGGTGTCATTGAATTCCTTCGAGACCGAGCATCACTAAGTCGATACTGAAAACCTGGATTTGAAACGGATGGACCACGCAAATCTTGTTGGAAACCAACTGAGTTTGCGTGCCGGCATATGCGAAGGTATCAGTCGTCCCGATGGCAGGCAACGGCTCGGTTGGGTTTGTTGGAAGTGGGAAATGTGTTTGGAGCCATTTCTCTTTGCACTAGCTACTTTTAGGGAGTCCTAACTATCCAAGGCCACATCTAACTCGGTCAAAGGACATTGCCTCTGGGCGAGCTAAACGTAGCTTGGAATTAACCTTTTCCGGAGAGCGTTCGTCTGTTGTTGCAAAAATGCCTTGCTTCGTTCGCGGAGTTGAACCAGTCTGTCCGCTTTTGCTAGCCAACTCCACTCCCTTCACGTAAGCATTCTTGGGTTATTGACGGTTAACCATTGCGTGCAGCGGTGCTCTAGAGCCGAATCTTTGGAGGAGGCATGCTTCCTGCAATCGGCGCTGGGTCGGGTTTGTTAAACACACACGCACACAAATGCATGCGGGGGGTTGCGGCATCCGGCTAATAATGAGTCAATGTAAGCACCGTTGACCCGGGTGGTATTTGTTGCAGGCCTTAGAAAACGACTTTTCAACGGTAAAGTCCGAGCCCCTCGAGAGGCAGTGTTCTGCGTAAACATCAAACTAACAATTTTCTTTCAGCCTGAGCTCTCATAGCATGGGTCCGGCTTAGCATGGGCTGTGACAAGCTGCAAGCAGCGCCTGAAACCCCACAGACCATCGCTGTCCTATCTGCAGACACTCAGGTTCCGCTCAGGGTCCGGGGGGCAGCCTAGAACATTGCTTGGCCCTTGACACGCGCCCACGGCAAGGTCCTTTTTCTGGTTTTTTTTTGGTGGCCTCATCACCCACACTCGGGGAGACGGGGGGGTCCGGGGGGTTTCGCCCCCCGGCGAACGGTATGGTACATCAAATTGGGCGTCCGGGGGGCACGCCCAATGATGGATAAAATCCCAACCTTCTGGCAAAAAATCCAAAAAATCCCATATAATCCCAAAAATCCCATATAATCCACTGGTCAGAGCAACCATCAAAGCAAAATCATCAAAAGAGCAGAGGGGCGAAAGGTGAACGCTACTGATATATCCCCCGCCGGGCTCCGGCTCACCTTTTAAAAACCATGCATGCCTGTTTCCGGTCGTATTTCTTTGAAGGGTAAATTCCCTTATATGTCCGACATATTTTCAAATGCCCCTTATATGTCCGACATATCTTCGCGGATGATGTCCGACATATTTTAAGGATTACCCTTATATGTCCGACATATTTTCAAGTTACCCTTATATGTCCAAGGTGTAATGCTCTCACATCCCGGTCATTTCGGTCCAACTTGGGGTCCACATTTGGGTCCAACATTTGGGTCCAACATTTGGGTCCAACATTTGGGTCCAACATTTGGGTCCAACATTTGGGTCCAACATTTGGGTCCGACGTTTGGGTCCAACATTTGGGTCCACCATACCGGGGTGAACAACAAACCGCGAGATGTTGAGATACTCTGCAAAAAACGCAAAATTTGGCACAATGGACCAACAACCCCCAAAAATCATTTCGACCGGAAAAGTGTCCTCGGCCGGTTCGAACCCGGGACCATAGGATAGGAGAGCGTGATGGCAGAGTGAACAGCGCAAGCCTTCAGGGCTGGGGGTCCCGGGTTCGAACCCGGGCGAGGCACTTTTCCGGTCGGGTGAAGCTAAGATCTGGTGAAGCTAAGTTTGTTCTGGTGAAGCTAAGCTCTGGCGAAGCAAAGTGGCGATGCAAAGTTCTGGTGAAGCAAAGTTCGGACGATGCAAAGTTCTGGTGAAGCAAAGTTCGGGTGAGGCTAAGTTCTCGTGAGGCGAAGTTCTGATGCGGGCAAAGCAAAGCAAAGTTCGGGCAATGCTAGAAGCAAATTTCTGGTTGGTGAAGCAAATTTCGGGCAAGATCTGGGACTGGGTGACCAAAAACCGCGAGAATAAAGGCTACAAAAAGCTACAGGAGGCGAAGCAAAGTTCGGGAGAAGCTAAGCTGAAGGTCGGGCGATGCTAAGTTCTGCCTGCACTTCTGGTGAAAGCAAAGTTTGGGAGAAGCAAAAGTTCAGGCGATGCTAAGTTCTAGGAGACTGACTCAAATTACCCAAGGGGACACAAAACCGCGAGATACTGAGAAACTCGGCAAAAACGCAAATTTCGGACACATTCGACCCCGAAAACCAACAAACCCCGAAATTCGTTTTCGACCGGAAAAAGGTCCTCGGCCGGGGCCTCCAGGCCCGAAGTATGCAAAATACCCGGTGCCGAGTCACTGGTCGAAAAAACCTGGATCGAAGGAATTGACTAGATCATATTTTTGACCCTAAAGAAGTGCCCCCGGGCTTTGCCCGCGGACCCCCCATAAAGTGGGGTTGGCTCGACGTTCAACGTTTGCCATGATCACTGCCTTAGGGGGGGAGGTCCTCCGCCATGCCGGCAAGTGTCCGCCAAAGTCTAAATGACACGTTCCCAAAGCGAACCACTTACGGACGAACTTACACTATAGTGGTAGTTAATGCAAAAAGGTTCCCGGGTGCCAGTGAGAGGCAAACGAATGGTCGAAAGTGGTCGCCGTTTGTTGTATTAGAAAGATATGACACAAATCTTCGAAATGTGTCGTTCATCGGCAGAAATACCGCTCCGAGCTCTGAACAGACACCGCTGCGAAAACTGGAAGACACCCAAGAAATGGAGGTTGCAACAACCACGCATTGCTAACTTCAAACCCCGAGTGCCAACGAGAAACGAAAATGGTGAAGAAGACTGTATCTCTTGCACAACTCGAGCACCTGGAGCCTGGGGAATTTTTGTCTGATGAGGAATCAGAGGTGTCAGATGAAACGGAGGGTTTCGAGGCGGAGAGCATGCCGGGTTTACTCAACTCCCAGCAGGTCACGCGGGTTTACTTTGGTGGACTCAGCATGTGCGTGGAAGAACAGCCACATTGCAAGTTCGCGTCGTTGCCGGGTAGGCACGCCATCTGCGCAACGAGCAGAAAGGGGTAGAGTGCGGGTACATCTGCACCACCGGACGACAGGTGCCTGAATCTGCCCAGGCAGGACAGCGTTATGCGAGCTCAGCCGCAATACCTTTCGGAGACGGCAGGGTGTGTTGGGTCCCGACGGACATTTGACTGTCACGTGCAGATTTTTATGTCACACCGCATGTGCTGAAGTCGGCACTGAGCCCATTAGAAGATACAGCGGGTCTACGTGACACGAACATTGTATTCCTGCAGTTCTCCGAAGGCAGTACAGTCGGCAACTTCGTACTGGGGCAACAAATTTTTCGAGACTGGAGGTCCTATGAACATGCAATGTGAATAGCCTCTATTCGAGCCAACCCAACTTTTCTTGCAACAATTATGAAACCGTATTGTTTTTGGACTGGATAATAGTTCAGAGCAAGCTTTTTCCCCTTCTGGGAAAATGCACAGGGGTGGCAGAGTGAGCGGGCGCCGGCCTTCAGGCCGGTCGGCCCGGGTTCGAACCCCGCCCGTGACATTTTTCCGGTCGGGGATTGTTTTCGAGGTTTGCTGCGTTCCGGGGTCTAATGTGCCCGAAATTTGCGTTTTTTGCGGAGTTTCTCAGTATCTCGCGGTATTTGGGTCACCCCGTCGCCCCGGGAGAGGGCCGGCGGGGGGGGGACGGGCGGGAAAAGGCTGCCCCAGGGGGGCGGCGGGGCCACCCGGGTACGAGCGCCAAACTTTACCCGTGCTCGGTGGGTCCGAGGGGTGTCCCCCCCGGGTACCAGCGCCAAACCTTTCCCGTATTCGGTGGGTCAGGGGGGTCCGGGGGGGGTGTCCCCCCCCGGGCACGAGCACCGACCTTGACTTCACCCGGACTTTACCACCCTGGCCGAACTTCGCTTCGTGCCCGAACTTTTTTTAGTACCAGCGCAGCCTGAGCGCTTAGCACCAGAACTTAGCAACGCTCGAACTTAGCTTCACCAGAACTTAGCATTGCCCGAACTTAGCTTCGCCCCGAACTTTACCTGCTGCCTCCAGTCTCGCCACGCGCCGGCCTTAGCCGAGCGCACGTACTTAAATCATTTTGATGACCTAAAGGTCCTCGATTAGGTACCTAAGGTCATTAAAATTTGTTCTGAGGCCCCGAAGATAGGTGACCCTTAAAATGTCTCTTACAATGGTTTTGACCGCCACGTAAGTCCACCAACAACGTCACCAGCAAGAGGAATGTAGAATGAAATACGGACCCGTGCAAAGAAGAGAGGCATGAAACGGAAGCGCAGCGATAGTGGATCTAGCAACAGTGAGCCAGCTACGCAGCCGCATATCCACCCGGACCGAGAACCGGATGCAGTCCAGTGGACCCCCGAGCAGCTGACTGCTCTCGAGACGGTGAATGAAGGAAGAAACCTGTTCATCTGCGGAAAGGCAGGGACTGGAAAGTCTCACCTTATATCCGAGATGCTGAAAGGAAACACAAGGCGTACGGCTGTAACCGCGCTGACCGGCGCGGCTGCGACACTGCTGGGTGACGGGGCGACAACATTGCATTCATGGGCAGGAATAGGATACAGAAATGCCGAACCTAGCCAGCTCTTTGCCGCGCAGTCGGAGAATGCGCGGCGGCGGTGGGTCGAGACGCAGTTGCTTATCGTCGACGAAGTGTCGATGCTAAGCGCAAGCCTCTGCGCAAAGCTCGACGAGATCGGCAAGCTGGCACGAAAAAACCATAAACCTTTCGGCGGCATCCAAGTCGTGTTTGTAGGTGATTTCTTCCAACTTGCCCCAGTGCGAGGCAGCTTTGCTTTTTTTAGTGAAGCCTTCCTCCAGGTTTGTGCGAGCAAGACGGTGTTCCTCACGACTGTGTTTAGACAGAACGAGGAAGCGCTCACATCCCTGCTGGATGACCTGCGCGTGGGTCGCATGACGGCAAGAGCAGTCTCCATGCTGAATGCTTTGTCTTGTAAGGGCCCCATTGCGGGCAGCACGAAGCTCTTTCCGTGCAATCGGGATGTCGACGAAGTGAACATCACCCAGATAGCGTTACTCGACGCACGAACCGAACGCCAGTACCCCTCTGGAGACTTAGGAGACGTTGGCAATGCGAGGTTTGAGCGCCTGGTAGCCTTGCGCATAAATGCGCGAGTTATGTGCCTGCGCAACCTGTCCCGGTGGTTGATCAACGGCTCCGTGGGGACTGTTGTGGGGTTTGGTCGTCGGGCCGACCTGCTTCGTGACCACGTCATGTCGCACCTTGGCGACAGCGCCTGGAAGCTGTCAGACAATGAGGAGCATCCAATCGTTCTCTGGGATGCGAGTCACACAGTGTGTTATATGCAGCGCATAGTGGAGACGGTAACGGACGATGATGGTGTGTGGCTCGGACGCCGCTACCAGTATCCGTTACGACTCGCCTGGGCTTTGACTATCCACAAGGCCCAGGGCATGTCGATCGAGCTTCTAGAAGTCTCGATGCGAAATATGTTTGCCGATGGGCATGCATATGTCGGGCTTTCACGGGCCACGTCCCTCGACGGCTTGCGCGTCACCGATTTCTGTGCTCGAGATGGCGTGAAGTCAAGCGCTTTAGTGGCGCGGTTCTACCAACTGGTGGTCGCTCCAGAGGGCCGAACCCTTGAAGGATTCAAGTTCAAAGTCTCAGAAATGGGCCGCCTGATACCGGAGGGGTTCCCGCCCATCGTTCCTGCTCCAACACCGGTGTGCGCGGCTTCCGCCGTCAGCAATGCCGATGCAACCACTTCACATTGAGAGCGTGTTGAAGTGACTTCCACAAGGTCAAAGAAACTCCCACCCAACATACACACTCACACAATGTCATTGTGGGCCATTGCCGGTGCCTCGGTGCAGGCCGTCAGCGAGGTTTTCCTTGTCGCATCGTTTGGGGCGTACATCGCGTACCGCGGCGTACTGCCGAAGACATCCATTAAAGCGTTAGACAAGCTCATTGTCGAACTCTTCACGCCCTGCCTGATTCTCGGCAAAGTAATTCCCCAGGCAGACCCGGCCGATCTTTTATCGTTTTGGCCGTTGATGCTAGTATGCTGCTGGAATTTGTCCATCGGCTTGGTTTTCGGGTGGCTGCTTTCTATTGCGTTGCGCAAGCCGAAGTTGCGTGGGGTCTTGCAAGCAGCCGTCGCGTTTCCAAACAGCATCTCTGTCGTCTTGACATTGATGCAAGCGCTCTCGCGTACAGACTCCGTACTTGAGCTCGTTAGAGTCAATCCAGACGGGCTAGATTTCGCCAGTTTTACAAACAGTACCCCAGATTCAGATGCGGCGTCTATGCGAGACCTCTTGCACTCACGAGCGTCCGTTATTGTTCTGACTTCGACAGTTTGGTGGAACCTCGCGCGTTGGACCGTGGCCTACAACCTGTTGGCACCAGGTTCGGCCTCTCTTCGAGATCGAGTTCTCAAGATATTCAACCCTCCCGTCATTGCTTGCGTGGTGGCCTTTGTCTTCGGTATGATAGATCCGTTGCAGTCGTGGTGGTCCAGTGACCATCCCACAGCCGTTGTTATCGTCGCTGCAGTCGACATGATGGGACGATGCATGGTACCTGTGGTCCTCGTGGTCCTTGGGGCCCGAGTCATGCATGTTCACCTCGACAAGAGAGAACAAAGGCGCGATGCTGAAGCTCATATTGAACTGACGAACGTGGAAGAATTAGAAGAAGAGTGTTTATCGGTGGAGAGAATAAATGATGTTGAGGATCCCAGTGATGAAAACGATTTCACCGCAACCGTATCCTTCTCAATCCTCATAGTGAGGCAGGTTCTCTGTCTCCTGCTAGGGCTCGCGTTCACGTGGTTATTCACGAAAGTCACGCATGACATTTCGATGCTTTTGGTCATGTTCTTGCAAACTGCTGGTCCTCCGATGATCAACCTCACAGTCCTGGCTGGTCTCCACGGCAGTCACGAAAATGCACTTGCGTATACGCTCATGTTGTGTTATCTTTCGTCAAGCATTTCGTGGACAGTCGGCATTTTCTTATGCTTGCAGATGCTGCACCTCACGCTGATGTAGTGCATCCTGCTCTATTTGAATTATAGTTTTTTTGTGGTTCTCTTGTTCCTTCTTCAGTACTTGTGCCCGTCTGAGGAGTAAAGCCCCGCCTCCATTGTTATTCTTGAATAAGTGATCCCTCCCGTTGTCGCATCAGGATGGCATACCACAAACAAGTGGCAATCGAGTCCCTGTGCAGCTGATGCAGGTAAGGGACTTCTTAAAACGGCGGTATTTCAGATGGGAACATAGCAGGTTCCATACCTACTGCCCTGCTTACTAAGCAGCAGGACCACGACAAGTTCGTTCACTTAGATTTCTGTTTATTGTGACTGCTCTGAGTTTCGATCTTCTTGCCGTGACAGAGGTTGTGAACCCTATTCTGTGCTCTTTGCCGGCCACGCTCCTACCGATGCTTTCCACTCCGTTGACCGAAAAGCTTCCGACTCAGAAGCAATCAAACCTTTGTCTATTCTCTTTTCCTGTCGACTACGAGCGGAATTCATGAAACGGTGTTCAACACCTTGCATTACCTTACGAACAAGAGGAATCCAACTGGTTAATTAAACCACAGCATTTCGCTTCATCACAGCGGTGGCGAGTGGAATGTGACTTCTGCCCAGTGCCCTGAATGTCAACGCTGAGAGATCAGGTCAAGCGCGGGAAAACGGCGGGCGTAACTATGACTCTTAAGGTAGCCAAATGCCTCGTCTTCTAATTAAAGACGCGCATGAATGGACCAATGAGATTCCTTCTGTCCCTACCTACTATCTGGCGAAATAATCACCTAGCTGTAGGTGTATCTCAGTTTCACAAGTGTCCCGAACACAGAGCCCCGGTAGCCCAGCCCGGGTACTGGCGCCGCACTTGCCTACACGTGGAATTTAGCATCACTCGAACTTCGCTTCACCCGAACTTGGCATCGCCCGAACTTAGCGCCACCAGAACTAGGAACGCTCGAACTCAGCATCACTCGAGCTTTGCTTCGCCAGAACTTAGCTTCGCCCGAACTTTACTGTTTCCCGAACTTTAACTGCTGCCTTCAGTCGCCTTGTGCCGGTCTTTATCGTGCGCATCTATGAACTTATTCGGTTGACGTTGAGCTGCATCAAACCGACCACGCAGCACATATGATAGCTCTGTTGTCCGGTGTTCAGACTGCCAATACTCTCTCGCATTGGAAACTCCAGGAGGTTTGGAAAGCATACACGGTAGGGCATGCATGAAACAAGGCCTCTCTACAAATGTCGACTCTAGCTTCGGTTTTACTCAGCAAGAGCAACCGAGACAGAGTGTGTCACACGGCCATCTCGGCCTTTGTCTGCCTTCTGACAATTTACGATGGCCTTGCGAACGGATCTATGATGGCGCTGCTCAGTGGAATATTCCTGTTCTATACGTCTTTTGACAGCATACTTACAGTTCTCAGTTCCGCGTATGCTGTTACAACGCCGTCGCACGCGCTGCCCTACGGCACTGCAAGACTGAACGTATTGTTGACCTACGCCAATGGATGCATGTTCATTTTTTTCTGTCTATCCACCATTGTCGAAGGAATCGAAAAGCTATTGAGCAAACATACTTCGACACAATCACCGTGGTATGCCGAGTTTCCTTGCTTGAGAATACCTGAACCACGTTGTGCTGCCAAAAACCAGGGTTTTAATCTTTCGGTAGGTATCCTCAGTTCTCATCAAAAATGCGTTGCTCCAGGGGCTGTTTCAGGGACCTGATGATCCGGCCTCCTGAAGGGTGGATCTGGTAGGTGAGCGAGTATGATTTTACCGAAGAAAGCGCAATACACAGAAAGTCAGTTTCTTGTACCACAAGTGGCTACCGCTTTCCAGTCAAAGCATCAATGCGTAGAAACCTTGTACTAAGCATAAAGCCTGCAGAGGCCGCCAGGCAGAGCGGATGGTGTTGGAGACTGTGCCATGTCTCACTATTAAGCTGGACACGCTGCAGGCAACTACTTCCGGCACATCAGCGGTAGTGGTGGAGATTGTCATCGGGGGCGTCACAACTGCAGCAGTAAGCGAATATTAGCACAACCCTGTGAAACACTTGAATGTGTTGTAACAAACAAGTTAAATAATCTTGGACATCAGCTCACGACAACTGAAGAGCGGGCGAAAAATTGTCTGGACACAGTATACCATATCAAATGCACAGGCTCCTAATCGCCCAGTTGCTGGTTCATGTGTCGTTTGAGATGTTCTTGTCGGTGTCGGCGAATAGCTTGCTGCGCCGTTGCACCCGTAGATGCTCTGTTGTCGTCCTTGCGGCCACTTCGAGCTTTTTTGTCCAGTACACCGGCTCACACAAGATAGATGTCGTTTTCGGCGTGTTCACAGCACTGATGAGCGCATATCTCGTGTGGCCGCAACAACGCTCTTGCTGCGATGTTCTTCTTCAGAAGGCTCCGCGAACCATGATGGCTTCACTCGACAAAGCAAAGAAGAATGCTCAAGCGTGCGACGGTGTTCTCGCTATCGAGGACGAGAAGTACTGGGCGGTGCGAGAGAACGAACTAGTTGGGACAATGCGGGTTCGCGTTAAGAGTGGTGTTGACTCACAAGAGATCTTGGAGCATGTCAAGCACTCGTTCAAAAATTTGTTATCGCACATCACAGTCCAAGTGGAGGCCGACGGAACGCTTTCCCAAGACATTCTCAACCGCATGGCCAAGGTGCCAGCGCTCCACCGACAAACAGTTGCGAAACCTTCCTTCATCCGCCCCGAAAGCCGTCCCAAGAGCCCCGGCTATCGGTCGCCTGTAGCTCGGTCACCAGTCACTTTCAGTAATGTATGTTGTGTTAGCGAAGTCCTTTCCCAGGCCCTTGTCACAGACGTCAACCATGAAATGGCTCCATTCGTATCTGCTACGGCGTGTGTTAAACAGGCACAGGCTTTCATCCATACAGGGCAAAATTGGCTCACGAATTCAAAATATTCAACCAGTATTATGAGTCTTAAATATGCACTTTGAAGACCGATGTGCGCTCGTGAACCGGCTTTGGCTAAGCCGCGCGGCAGAAAACAGACTTGGCTTTACGGTTCGAAAGTGCATCGCTGGAGCGGTACTCAAGCGGTGTCACAACATGAAGGTTCTGGCGACGGCTCTACGAGTCCTGCGACAGTGGTACGCCGGGGACTGTACCCCACAAGTGCCCGGAGTAACCTGCGCTCCCGACTGCGTGAGAGCCTTTGGGATCCCTTCCTCGCCGGAGTTGGTGCAGCGCGTAGCCAGCGGAAATCGGGAACGACCCGGGAAGCACGTCCAGGAACTGCGGTAGGGGTTGTATAAGGGGTTGCGTCGGAGGAAAAGCCTCCCTCTGGGCAGCCTAGATCAGCAAAAGCGACATCCGTATTGGAACAAGGTGCGAGATCAGTTGTGCACTAGCTTCGTTTAACGAAAAGGGCCGGTGTTCTCGGGGCATGAGAAACCCCTCGACTCCAGTAGCGGAGCGCAAGGCGACCGTCTGGTATTCCCCGGTTCCGACTTTTCGTATCGGCGCTCCATCCAGCCCACCCAACTACCTGGGCACATGGCGTACACGCGCGTGTGGATGGAGAAGGCGCTCTGATTTAAAAGCACCCGCCCAAGGGGCCCGCTCGGTGAGGGACACCGAGGTGGAAGTTTAAGTCTCTCGCTCTCGCTCCTTGTTGCCCTACTTTTGAGCAAAACACAATTGAATAACACAGACTACGGCGCCATCAGGACATGTTCAGAGCGACAAAGGCAATGGATATCAGCACAGTCATGCGCATCAGAATCACGGGCACTCCCACAGCCATGGAAACCAACACAATGGCGACGACTCACACGGTATTGATATGTGCTAACCACAGCTTCACAGTTCTCTGCCTCTTTGCGTTTGGGTGCCAGCGACCTTTGTTGTCAAAGCCCAAACAGAAACCTTTGCTTCCTCTTCATCCTTCGGTGCTCTGATGTTGCAACCAGTGGAAGGAAGTAAGAAGATAGAGAATCTAGTCAAGTCTTGTGAGGAAAATGTGAGTTGTGAGAATGGAGATGGAGTGCATGCGTTTGTTGGAGGACTGCACTGATATCTGCAGATCTAAGCGGGACCCACCAGTACTTTGAAACTTGCACTGCTGGTCGGCAAATGGAGATGCAAGCCCCGGCACACAGCGGAAAAACACTACGATACCCCTCGAGAGACGACCCCACCTACCGATCCTGTCATAGAATGTATCAAACACGCACGTAATGCACATACTGAATAGCCTCATTATGATTCCCTGTTTTCAGTAACAAGTGGTACACAACATGAAACCGATGGAGCGCGTTGATACTTTGCAGAGCCACTTGGTCAGCTCCGGAAGCTCGAATCGCACCTTCACGGCAAGAACCCGATCGGAAACATGTACAACACGAGAGATCGATGGACACATGGTTACAGAAGGCTTTGTTCGTGGGCACCAAGGTGTGTATATTAGTTATCGCTGCTTCGAGATGTTGCGCCCACTGAGCGAAGGTCCTCAGGCAGATCTCCTGCAGGTCATGATTGTCCGGGGGTTAGGCATGACAAAGGAGGACAGCGAAAGCTTTGCCAAGTTGCTTTCAAAACAAGGACGACGCGTTGTTTTGTTCGATAACCGGGGATCCGGTGACAGCGATGCGCCCGACTTTGAGTATTTGCTCGATGATATGGCCACTGATGGTGCGCACGTGATTGAGAAGACACTGAAGGTGCCCCTTCGTAGCGGACGCACTCAGACAAAGAGCCATCTAATTGGAGTTTCTATGGGCGGCTGCATCGCAATGAAGTTGGCCATCCAACGGCCAGACTTACTTGCATCGTTGACTGTAGGCTGCTCTTATGCTGAGAATCTTGACGGTGTTGGCGTTTCTGACCGATTTAAAGAGTTGTCTCTTGCTGATGTCCCTCAGGATTCTCTGCATCGTCGCAACCACTTCGACGAGCTCTTTCGCTTCAACTTCTCTAAGCGTTGGGTGGCAAAAAATCCTATGCGCTATGCTCAGCTCTTCGCGTCATTCGAAGCCTCCGAAATACGGCGGCTTGCTAAGCCGGGAGGAAGGGGACAAGAAACTGCGGTGCGGGAATTCATGACAAACGGTATGGTTGATGCGGTGAAGCACATTGCGTGCCCCACGCTGCTCATCTCCGGTGACGAGGACGCTATCATCCCGTTCCGCAACTCGCTTCGTCTGTACGCGCTTATCGAAAACACGTCGCTCGCCATTTTGCCTTTCCAAGGACACATCTTTTGGGAAACCGCTCCGGAGCTCACCTCGCAGAACCTCAACCCTTTTCTGTCCATGCACGATGCGGTTTGAAAACTGCCGGTTGTGTCCTCTCTCACGAGTTCGTTCTCAATCGGCTCCACACGCGGATTCGAATGGTTCGGCGTGCAAAGAAAGTACCAATGTGCATAAAGTACCTTTTCTTTGCACTTGGTTCCGGAACCCTTCTGACAGGCTGGAAAGGCCGGCGAAGTGGGAGACCCTTGCTCGGAGAAGTTCTTCCAACGATGCCTTTCTGCAGGAAAGCTCTGCGTTTTCGTTTGTGGCTGTCCTCTCCCTTTATTATCAGCTACGTCTTGGTGAACTAGTCACCCAAGGCAACCTGCTTGTGCCTCCTTTGTCTCGCCGACAAGGAAGTTCGGGTCGATGTCTTCGCTGGCGCATTATCACAAGAATGTGGTTTGTTGTGTCGGCCATTGTGTATTCGCGTAATTGTACATCTTTCGAGCAAATGTTGCAATAGGGCGGGAGGCGCACGCGGCTCAACAGGAAGAGCCGCAATGGAACGACAATGACGACGCCGATGGGCCAGCAGTGGTCGTCGACCACTCATTTTACGGTTGTCAAAGTAGTGTTTGTCCTGATGACAGTCAATTATTGTCTGTCGATAGACTGGTAGAGACTAGTTGCAACACAAGAACCTAGGAGGGGTGAGGAGAGGAAGTGGCTCAGAAATGAGCCAGGGGGAAGGAGCCGACACCCACCTGAGTCAGACTGACGTGGAAGGGCTCACGCCTATTGTCCCGCTATCGGCGCCACCAACTGAGAATTCGCAGCAGGCATCCCGAAACACGAAACCCACGCGGGCCGCGCCCCAACATCGACACCACCCCCTCAAGGGCGCAAAGTCGCGGTCACCGCACGATAAACTGTCCCTGATATCGTACAGCGTCCTGTCAACAAAAAAGAGAAGCCCAGCAGCCTCGATTGTTTGTCCGCGAAGAGAGATATCCATTCCAAGTATTCCGGGTCCTGGCTCTTACAACGTCTGCGCAAAACCTACTCAGCCCTCTGCTCCACGTTTTGAGAAGCCCGTCAAAGAACGGTCGACACCAGGGTTCCTAACGACAAACGACGTTCCGGGACCAGGTTCATATGACTCTTCCTCCTTTGGCAAATACCGTGAGCAAGGTGGTTTTACATTTGCGTCGAAGCTGAAAGAGACAAAACCGCGAATTCTCAAGCCGGAGCACCCTGGACCAGCTGCATATCAGCTGCCGACGTCGTTCGGACACAAGGCTTCTACCATCTATCGCTCGACCGCGTGTTCCTTGTCAGGTAGACCCAATCCTGTGTCCTTGGCAAGCACCGCTTCCCCTGGACCTGGCTCTTACTACACGATATCGACAACAGGGTCAAAAGGACCCAGTTTGGGAAGTAAGTGTGTGCCTCCACACCATTCCGATGTCCCTGGTCCTGGCTCGTACAATGACCCCGAGGTGTGTTCGACAGACTGTTTCATGTATTCTTGTGGGCTCGTGGCATGTGCAAGTGACGGTGCTCCCCTGCAAGACGGGCTCGCCCGCCAGCCAGAA
This sequence comes from Diplonema papillatum, assembly GCA_030068145.1. Classification (NCBI taxonomy): domain Eukaryota; phylum Euglenozoa; class Diplonemea; order Diplonemida; family Diplonemidae; genus Diplonema; species Diplonema papillatum. Next base: position 22,808 of record JAPJBO010001509.1, on the reverse strand, counting down.
CGGCCCCGTGCCTTGGGCCTTAAAAGTAGGAAAGATGGTCCCTGTAAGCCCGTGCAAAACACTGTATGTCGGATGTAGCATTTTCCTCGCGCACAACATAGTTGGAACTGCTGAAATGCTGTCTGTGCTTGCTGATTTCTAACTAACCTCTTCACAGGAAATTGGTCGCAAGCCTGGAAAAATAACGCTCAAAGGCAGGACACGGTTGGTGATGGAGCAGAAGGGCCAGGGTCCTTCACCAGCAAGCTACAATGTCTCGCCGCCAGCTCAGCTACCCCGCACGAAGCGAATAAAATAGTGGTTTGCTCGACGGTGTTCAGCTCCGCGCACGTGAACCCCCTCCCGACAGGAGATGCAATTGAGAGAACACTCCCCGCTAGCAGAAGCACCCTTGCAGCGTGAAAGAACCATCCTCACGTGTGAGATCTAGAATTACTCAACCTCCACTTCGGCCTGAAAAAGAAGCGAAGGCTCGGCTTGACGCTTGTCGAACGGGCTTGCGCTTGCGTTGTAAAGCTAAAACAGCAAATTACTCAGTATTTCGAACAGGCAGGAAAACGAAGCGGGCGATATGTATCACTATGGGCAGTTGAATCTCTGGACTGCTTGAGCCCTCTGCCCATTGACACCTTCTGCTGTCATTCGGGCCAGACCATCGAGTGCGAATCCCCCAAGGCTTTGTTAAAGCCTGTTCCAAAAATCAAGCAACAACAAGAGGTGCCCGATACTCTTCGGAAAGTTACGCGCGCGTACACAATAGTAAGCCTTTCAAAAAGAAATACTATCTTGTACAGACACACCTTTTGTCCTGACTAGTGGGCGCAGCAGCCTGGGCAACGAAGGTAAGGTGGGTGACACCCGGAATGTGGCGCAAGCTGCTTGGGAGCGCAACTGACGTCGAGGTAAGTCTCCTGGAATGGGGTATCCACAGAGGGTGAGAGTCCCGTATTTCCTTGACGAGCCATGTTGAATAACTCCTTGCTAGCACGAGGCGCTCAGTTTGGGAATGCTGAGCTAATCGGCAGGTATCCCTAGGCTATATACCTCCCGGAGGCCGATAGTGAACTAGTACAGTGATGGAAAGATGCAAAGAACTTTGAAAAGGGGGTTAAAAATCCCTGAAACCGATGAGTGGTAAGAGTTGGAGATGCATTCAAATCTTAATCATTGCTCCTTCACTGGGGTTTATGGTTGAGACATCTGGACCTATTCGGATCATCCTCGGATCGACAAGGATAGGAATGAGTTAGGAGGAGACACCGAAGGGGTGACAGCTTGCGATGCCTAAAATCAAACATGGCAACGGATGGTACGTTGCGGGTTTGCGGGTTTGCGGGTTTGCGGGCAGTGGCAAAACCCCCTAAAACAGTTTGCAGCTCCAAAGAGGACCAGGAACAAGTGCGGTCACGATGTAAATGTGAATTGGCGGAGAAGCTTAGTGCTTGTGCAGCAGTTCGACGACGAGTGGCGAAGGCTCCAGAAGCTGGCAACTGCCGTGTTGTCGGTCAGCGCGGATGGAAACGTAACAACTAAGAAGCGTTGGCCTGCAGTTGACGTATTAGTCCGGAAGCACTATGCGAAGCACTAGGTGCTGGTCCATCTCTCAGGTGATGTTAGCGAGGAGTGGTGCGGAATCGTACTGGACTTCAGGAAATACGGCGTTCTTGGTCTATTCATTATAACCAACTACATATAAACGGTGTCACGGGATAAGCCGGCAGCGGCAGTACATGCTGATCCGTGTGGTCCGTGTACTTAAAAGTTCCCAATGCTTAACGGCTTTATCACGTGGGCGGTCCTGAGATTACCCCGCTCAGGTGACAACACTGTATCTTTAGCCATACTTCAACGTTCTTGGCTTGGAAACACTGCAACAGAAGATATAGATGTGAGTGTTGTCTACGCGCATGTACACGAGGTTTCTGCCAAGACCGATTCTCCAGAAGGTCTACGGACACTTTTCCGAACACAAGGGTGGAAGAGACGGTCGAAAACGTCTGGGAATGCACAGAGCGAAAATTGGAACTGGTTGGAAACCTGGGAGGGGCTGGGGAGTGAGGGGGTGGGTATCAAACAGTGTTTTGCTGCAGGCGACGTGATCCACACAAAGATTAAAGGAAGAGGAAGCCCACGACGCATTGCAAATGATCGAGTCGCTCCGCTGCTGAGGATAGTTGCGGGAAGGCTCGCAGGACTTTTGTCTTCGCATTGGCAACATCATGGACTACAAAGCAACACTAGAAGCTTTCTTCAGAGCATACGACGAGAAGAATGTGCCGAAGGCTGAGAGCCTTCTAACCAAGCACGCGGGACAGGAGGAGGCACTCTTCGACAAGTTAGGTGAGAAGTACAGCACGAAGTTCTTCTCGGTCGCCAAGGCTTTGACACTGATCTTCCAAAAGCATGATTCCAGCAAGGTAGCGCAGGTGCCCGCGCTTCTTCAAAAACATGCACCGCGAGAAGAAGCTGTACTGGCAAAAATAAGACAAACCTATGGCAGTTCGGATACTGCGGCAGGAGTAGCTGCTTCACATACCACACCAGCGGCAGGACGAAGTAGTACTGCCAGCATTGACTACAAAGCAGCAATCACCACCTTTTTCACCATCTATGCCTCGGACAAAGTCGGAAGTGTTGACGCACTCCTGGGGAAGCACTCCGGGAACGAGGCGCAGCTGTTGACTGCCCTCGATAAGAAATTTGGAAAACAGTTCTTCCCGAACAGAGAGAAAGCACTCGCTATCTTTCGTCAACACGATCCCGGCAAAATAGACGCTGTCGACAACCTCTTCATCAAAAAGCTGTCGGGATCTACGATTGAACCGGAGCAGCTGGTGCAAGTTCTTATCAAGAAATATGGCGATGTATCAGATCCCGCATCTGCGGCTCCAACACAGCAACTTGATTATGCCGGTCGAATCCGCGCAATCTTCCAAAAATACGACCCGGCAAAGGTCGATCGCACAGAAGCTCTTCTAGCAAAGCATCCTGGTCAAGAGGCAGCTATCATAGCCAAGCTTGTCTCAACCTACGGTCCTGAGCCAGCACCAGCCCCATCATCTGCTGCCACAGCTGCAGGAGCTGTCAGAAGTGTTCCGAAACCCCCTACTGCTTGGCCTGAGCGCATTAAGGCTTTCTACGAGGCGAAGGATCCGAGCAAGGCTGCCAGTGCAGACGTTCTGTGTCAGAAGTACTCGGGACGAGAACAGGAAGTCTGGAAGTCGCTTGTAGCAAAGTTTGGACCAGAAGAATACTGGTTGCAGCGGGTCACCCGCCTTCTGCAGGCGCACAAACCGGAGGCCGCAGGAAACGCTGAAAAATTGTTGAAGCAGCACGCGGGAAACGAAGAGCAACTTGTTCAGTCCCTGGTTTCCAAGTTTGGTGCTGAACCACCTGAGCCGACAGGGGGCGCTACCGGAACACCAGCTGTGAACACGATGACAGCTAGGGCGAAGGTCATCCGATTCTATTACTACAAAGCTCCAGAAAAGGTGGCGACTGCTATTGCTCACGTGTCTCCCGGTGGAAACCACCACGGAAAAGAGGATGCTATGTACGAGGCTCTTATTAAGAAATTCGGGGGTGACCCTTCTCCTCCGGATCCACCGAAGGCAACCGACTACAAAGCTCGGTTTGTCAACATGTACGCTATGTACTGTCCGGAAAAGATATCGACTGTAGACGCTCTTCTCGAAAGAGTTGCCGGCAACGAAGGAGCAGCCGTCACTCAGCTTGTGGCGAAGTACGGTGCAGAGCCTGCAGTTGCCAGTTCAAGTGGCGTTCCGCAACAGCGACAGCTTACTCACCAAGAGCGTGTCATCGCGCTTTTTAAGAAGTACTGCCCGGACAAACTTGAGCGAGCCAATGACCTACTTGTAAAGCACAAAGGGAACGAGGAGAATCTCATCGCGTCTCTTGTCACAAAGCTTGGCCCGGAGCCGCCGCCTCCCTCAGGAGCTACCAAGGCGCCGAAGACATGGCGCGAGCGCTTGGAAGCTTTCTACAAACACTACAATCCCGAGAAGCTGCACACTGTTGAGGCGCTCCTCTCCAGACACAAAGGTCGCGAAGCGGATGTTCTGGAGGTACGCTTCCCTTTTATACAATGCGACTCGACTGCAGTCCACCCAGGGGTCACCACAGGGTCTTTCGATTCCCAAGGATACTACCAAGGCTAGAGCAAGATTCACTGCCGATAAACAGTCCCTTCTTGCACGACCTACTCAGAACTAAAAGACGCACCTGGTGGTGAGAGAAAAGAAGGAGAAACGAAAGCTCTCAGGCGGCATAGATCTGCTATCAGCGTAAGAAGTACGTGTGTTTGTGCGTCTCGAAACTCTTTTTCTTGTACAATACAGAGCCTCATCGCCAAGTACGGTCCTGAGCCTGAAGATGATGACGATGAAGAGATGATAGACACATTCGAAAAGCGTCTCGTCCGCTTCTACAAGAAGTACAACCCAGAAAAGGTATGTCCTCATGTGTGGCGGGATTGTATTTTCAACATCGTGCTGAAGGTGATGGGGGGAGGCCTTCTCGAGAGAGAATTCTCGGGCCGTTGCGCGACGTTTTCGCGCGACGACAAAGGCGGTACAAGTTGCACATGGGAAAGGGAGATATCTTCTACACCACCAACGGGATACTGCAGCTGCCCCCTGAGCGTGATCCTCATCAACGCGCTGTTGTCCATTGTAGTACGCAGAGAGGACGAAGTGGGGGGTGACGAGCGAAGCTTTCGCGGACGACCTCCTGACACGTCTCAGGGAAGCTTGCTTGCAGGACGCCTTGGTGGATTTGTCGACCGTTTTTGTTCTAACACGATTAGGTGCTCTACCGGTATCGATGGTGCAGAGGTAGGGGTTAGCGGCGATTTCGCAGAGATTCGGGCCGGCGTCGATTACGAAGCCGCATGCCTACACACAGAAGGCGTCGACGATGTGACAACGTTAGGGGGTCTGTTACGTGCGAAGTGTCCTGCGATGCAGATTACACCACAGATTATTTGCTTCTAACCCAAACTACTGAACTTGACTACGGTCTACAAGCCTCGACAACGTGATGCAGATTATCGGCACATAGTATCTTTGCATTCTCACCTAAACTGTAAGGCTCGACCACGTCCGATCGGGCAGGGGGTGAATTGGCAATAAAGCTAGTAGACCGGCGCGAATGAAATCTTGATCAATCGTTGATCCAGCTGCCAGACCAACCAGACTCACACAAGTGACATCTGCAGAAAAGCAGGTTCCATGTTGATGTTGTGTCCGTAGTCTGCGCAGTTAAGGTGGCGGTATTGAGCACAAACCCATTCCAAGCACGTTGCACACATGGAAAAAGTTCAATTAGGTAACACTCAAACAGGTACAGAGCGTTCCGTCGATTCTGGACACATGCAAAGGTCGAGAAGCCGAGTTGTTTGCTTCTCTAGTAGAAAAATACGGTCCTGAACCTGAAGCACCTGCTGAGGACGAGGATCCTCGAAAGATAGAAGCCGCGCGGCGAAAGCAGGAGAAACGGGACACAAAAGACTGGGCCAAATTGACGCAGCCTCTCAGGCTTCTTCACGAAGGGGAGCGGGCTGCACGCTGGGATGTTGTCGACGAGTGGCGAACTGAGCTCGTGGCACTTCGCGAAGCGGAGAAGAAGCACATCACTCTTGTCGAGAAAGCTGGTGATATTAACGAAATGGCAGATCGGAGTGACAATGCTGTGAGAAGGCAGTTTTACAAGTTGTGGCTGCAGCGGTTGAAGGACAGGATTCGAGAAGAAAAAAGGAGGCACCGAGAGCTGCTGGACCAGCGAATGAGTGTTTATGACCAGATCGCAACGAATAAGTATTCGATATTGTACTACAGCCGACAAGCCAAGCTACGAAAAGTAGAGCAAGAAAAGCGGCAACGAAAGTTCGAAACAGTGCCCAGTTTACACGTGCCCCCAACACGGTCGATCACCCCACAAAAAGATTTTGTTGCTCACAATGCTCGAATGGCAAGCATTTCGGGTCAACGAACCGTGTCTCCGTGTCACGAGACGCACCACAAAGAACGCAGGATTCCCGAAACTATCAGCCCACAGGCCCTGCAGAAGGTGCTTTCGTACCAGAGAAAATGGTTACCAACAGAGTTTTCACCACCTGAATATCCGACACGCATGCCAGATGGGACGCGTGTGTCACCTCCTCGTCACAACGAAAGACGTTTTGCTAAGCGAGTGTCCGCACCATCTCTTGAAGCCCGCCACCAGGATCGTGTATCAAAGGCTGCACAACGAGTTGAGACAGGATACCCGGAGGCCGATTCTTTCCTGTTTTCGAAAACATTGCAGAATATGACGGGCACATCAGAAACAGCTCTGGAACGTGCTATGAAACAGATGCACGAAGAGCAGACTTCTCGTCAGCTTGCAGAGTCACAGAGAGTTTGGAACTCTATGATGGATAGCTATCAAGAACCAGACAATTCTGTACTTTCCATGGGCCACGAATACGATCACAGGCACACTGGTGCTGGTGTCCAAGGGAATCCGCCATTCAGCTACAACCCATCATATTCCCCCGACTGACCGACAGAGAAAGTGAATGTTACACATTGTACACAGATACAGGTCTGAATCCACTGCCACCCATCTTCTTGGTCTCAACAGTATGTAATCAGGCCCTTTTTACTGATTCCACTTCTGTTGTTTGTACATCGATCTCTGTCACACTCGAAACCGACTGCTGCCTGCAACAACCTAGAGTTGCTTTCTTGTGAACCCTGCACAATCTTGTTTGTATTCTTCCATTGTGCTGGTTATGCTATGCAGATCAAGACCCAACTTATGCACATTGGCTATTGACAACAGCAGTGCAATTATTCTTGAAAGCTTGTGCCATTTTTCTGTATGCCCAATGGCCAGTCCGGTTCATTTTCTCTGAAATGCTTTCCTGTTTGTGCCCATCTTTCGCTTTGTTTCCATTGTTTCTGTTTCAGTGTCAGCAAATAGATTTTGTTTCGAAGCTCTCTCTGTTTACAATCTTTTCTCTGAACATCTGACCAATTCCAGTGATAGGGCACATCACACAAGACTATATTTCAAACATCCCGATTTCACACTACACCCACCCAAGGACAAAGACAAAACCAATGGTCACATTTCATGAAGAGTTTGTAGTGACTGAATCGAACATTTTGCAAACTCGTTGCTATGTCCCAAGCGTAAAAACGTCGAACACACTGGTCGTGATAACACATCCATATGGGTCCTTTGGTGGTGACATGGACAATCCGGTGTGTTTGGCTGTCGGCAGAATGTGTGCTGCTCAGAACCTTATGACAGTGTTGCTTAATTTTCGGGGTGTTGGCAAGTCCTCAGGTCGCGGGTCTTGGTCTGCAAGAGGAGAGCAGGACGACTTGCGAAACACAATTCGCCACTTCCGGCAGCATCAGGTCTTTTCAGGGAAGCCACCGCAGCTGCTGCTCATTGGATACTCGTTTGGATCTGTTGTTGCAGGATCATTGCTGAAAGAGTTTGAGAGCGACCTCCAAGGTTATGTTGCGATTGCCTATCCTTTCTGTGTAACGTGGTTCCTGACCTTATTCAGAACCTCAGAAGTGCAGGGACCACTGAGTAACACTCAAACTGTGCCAAAGCTGTTTGTGCACGGAACCGAAGACAACTTTACAAGCCTTCGAAGTGCAAAGAAAGCAATATCCAAGTATCCGTCTTCTGCTCTTAGTGGCTGCGAGGGAGGTAATCATTTCTTTGGCAATAATAGAAGCCTGACCTTGGTTGTCGAGTACATATCTCAATTTGTACAGCGACTAAGTTGATCTTGCTCCCTTTTTGGACAGTGAGTTCGACTGCAACTAGCCAGAGACTAGAGTCTCTGTGCCAAAAATGAACTTTTCGATGTTTCACCTTACTTGTGATATGAGCCTGATAGCAGGTGCATGAAACATGCACTCCAAGTGAGAATAAGCTGTGCGCGTTTGTGCCACCTGCTTTTTCAGAGTTATAAGTTTGTTTGACACTCTTAAAGCACAAACACCCAAGATCCAAGTGGCAAAGGCAAAAAAGTCACTTGTGGCATGCTTTCATGACATTGTAGGGTTTTGCAGCATACTTATGTTGACATTGAAAAATGAATCCGAGTATGGCAGAATAAGGTCATTCACACATAACTTCAACTCGAAAGTATAGGATGAGCAGAGGGATGAAAAAGCAGCAGAAAAATGTACGAGACGGTCAGCCAGGTCTTGGCCAGTGGAAAACACTCGGACAGAATCCCCCTGAGAGGTGGGATGTACTTCTTGGGGAAGCAACTATTCGCCGTACTGCCATCGATGATGCCCGTGCAGCAACTCGTTTCTGTCCGAATGGCGGCTGCTACTACAGTTGGCGTGGGCAGCATGAATTGTGTGCAAAGTTTCATGGCTCCACTGCTCCCGAGGTACCATCATCTCCATCACCGAAGAAGAAACCCCCACTTCTGTACCCTAATGGCCCATACTCACCATCTATGTCACCCAGAAGGCGTCCCAGTTTGCCAGGAGCAGACAGTGACCTCGCGGATCTGAGCATGTCGAACGACTTGTATTATCCGTCCGACCCGCTTATGGTAAGAAGACTTAAGCCTGGCGAAGTGCCCACCGCAAGTATTTTACCTGAACCACACGAAGCTTCAACTGCTCTCACAGCAGGGACAGCAGTAGCTTATGATCATATTCAAGCCGAGAGGAATCGATTGCACCATGCCGCTCTCAATTTCTACCGATCCACAGGTCGTGCACCAACAATGCTTGTGCAAGCACCTGACTCATCTGAAACAGATCGTATACAGTTAGTATTGGAGAAGTCGGGAAATTACCGACCATCGACTGAGGGTAGTGGTGAACGCGCATATAGTAACTACAGGCTTACACCTTCAGTCAAGCTTTCTTATGCACCTCAGAAAGACCCATCACCATCTGACACCTTCTTTCCCCGCGCAGATGGTCTGGCATACTAGCAGGTTGCTTAACTGTAACGAAGACCTGTCCTAAAATTTCGCTCCTCTCAACTCAGTGTGTGCAACACAACTTGCTACCTGACTACAAATCTGCAACCTCGGGTTCGGGTAGTGCCCTAGTCCTTTTTCAGGCGATGGCAAAATGACACCTTTGCATATGTGCGACGAACTTTTAGTCTTTCAGCAAACCATGTAGCCGGCTTGAACCTAGCTCTCCTACTCAACAATCCTGACTTCCACCTTGTACTGTACTTGAAAACAAATTACTCCCATTCACATATGTACTGTGTTCCCTGTGTTCTCATTTTTCCAGATTCTTTTTGTCACCGAGATCTTGGCCGGTCAAATCCAAGCCTTGATGTGGGCCAACTTTTCTGAAGGGACTGGCCTTTCGAAGCCTTCATGTGAGCCAACTTTTCTGAAGGGACAGGCCTTTCGAAGCCTTGATGTGAGCCAACCTTTCGAAAAACAGGGGTCTTTCAGGGTCCTTTCAGGGTCCCGGCGGTTTGGGGACACATTTTGCGGGCGTTTTATGAACCCACACCGGTGTGGATCAAACTTTCCTGGGGTTTCCGATTGTTTTTGGGTTCCCTGTGTGGTCGTGTCCTAGTCGGGCTGTATTTTGTGGCTGCAGTTTGGGTTTTGATGATTTTCCTTAAGGAATTGCCTAGGAATTGGCTTGTGGGGGTGATTTGGCCTTGTTTTCGCATTCTGCCGTTTCAGAGCATTTTATGAGCACCTCCTCGGTGTCCCCTGGAAACGTGTCTTTCGAAACGCGGCCAAGGCAAGCTCCCTCGTGGGGCGGAAAGGTTGAAGATCGAAGGCTCGAAGGCAGAAGCGGCTTGACAAACCGTTTCCTTACCCGAAGGCTGGTTCCGCCCCCTTGTGGGGCGGAGAGGGGCCAGGCGGCGGCAGACAGAAGGAGAAGGAGAAGGAGGGCGGTAGCCCCGCGGGTCCCGGGAGCCCCCCGTGGGACTAGGGCGAAGCGTGCGAAGCAGAAAGGCGTGATAGAAGCTCCATCCCCAGGGGCAGACGGTGGTGAGGGCGGCGCCGGGCGCACATCGAACCAGAGTTGCCGGCCACGGGCCAACCCCAGCGGGGAAGGCGCACGCCACGCCCCCCCGGCCTCAGCAGCGGCAGACTCCACACACAATAGCCAGGCCTGGGGGTGGCAGGAGGACAAAATCTGACTTGCCACCTCCTCGCGGTGTCCCCTGGAAACGTGTTTTTCGAAACGCGGCCAAGGCAAGCAGTACCTTTGCTGTGGGTGAAAGCCCCTTACTTCGTATCTGGCGTCCGAGCTGCGCACCTACCCTTCCCGGGCGTAAAAGATCCTGCCCCAAGCTGCCCAGCAGGAACGGGGGGGGCGGTGCAAAGAGGCACCTTCCAGGTGAGCCTTGCCAAGTTTGACTCCCTTGTGGCCCTCTCATCGTGAAGGCGGGGTAAAATCGGGATGGTTACCAATGTGCCCCCGGTTTTTTGAATTAGTTGGCCCCAGTCTGAGTGACAGGTGGCGGCTTGTGGCTGAGCCGCGGCCTTTCCAGGCCCTTAGCCGACTCTCCTTTCGTTTTTCTGAGTCCCCAGTGCCGTGGGGCAGGCGCCGGTTGCAGTGTGCAACTGGTGCGGGTTCAAACCGCGCCTTTTTTAAAAAAAAAAAAAAAAAAACCCGCAAACCCGCAAACCCGCACTCGGTGGCCCTAGCGGGCCCCCTCGTGAATCCCGAACCTTTGAAAGAAGGCGGCCGTCTTGTCCAGGAAAGGGGGCCTCTCATCTATGGGAGGCCCGACTCGAGCAAGAAGAAGTTGAAACCATTCAAATTGAAACGACAAAAAAGGTAATAAAAACAACCGGAAGAACATGACACCAAAATAAAAGATGGTGGGGTGACGAGGTTCAATGCCGGTTGTTTTGGCGCCCACCGGAAACAATGAAGTATGCCATTTTTTTTGCGATTAAGTGAACAAGTGCAGAGAGCGGTGTGCGTGCTCAAATTGATGATGGTTTTGACCGATGCATCTGAAGAAACCCTCACAGGAATTCGAAGTACAGACGAACGACGTTCTTTCGAAGATCGGAACTTCTTCCCCATTTCGACATCAGGGGCACTCATCGCATTGTTGAGAGCTCCTTTGGCAAGGTGGCGCTGTGAACTGCAGGAAACTCTTCAAAGGGATCAAGAGTCACACATATTCCTCATCATCCTCCGCTTCGAAGTCCAGACGATGGCTCATTGCTTGTTTTTGACATGAGGGACAAAAATCTGACCTGCACCTCCTCGTGGTGTTCCTCGGAAACGCGCTGCAAGCGCGGCCGACGCAGGCAGTCTTTGTTGTTTATCCAACTGTCTTTGCCTGATGATTGATCAGGATTCTTTGACAGGTTTGGACAGTTTCCTGTTCAGCCAAACGATACCATTCACGTGTCACGCTGTTCGTTAATTCTGGTGCCGCTTGCTGGTCATTCATTGGCTGTCATTGTTGGAACGATCTCTGGCGATTGGCAGTCGTTCTGGTGCCAATCCTTGGCCATTGGCTGTCAATCTGGCACCGTTCTGCAGTCATTTGCCGTCCTTCAAACAAAGGTGCTTTGGACATTTGCAGTCGCTCTAGTACCGCTCTTTGGCGGTTCGCTGTCATTCAGGCGCGGCTCTTTGGGCATTTGTGGTCATTCTAGCTCTGTTCTTTGGTCGTTGGCAGTCATTCTGGTGCCGCTTGCTGGTCATTGGCTGTCAGTCTGGCACCGTTCTGCGGTCATTTGCCGTCCCTCAAGCAAGGTGATTTAGACATTTGCAGTCGTTCTCGTACCACTCTGTGGCTGTTCACTGTCATTCTGGTGCCGCTCTTTGGTCATTGGCTGTCATTCCTGGGCGGTCTCCAGCCTGTTGCAGTCGTTCTCGCGCCGCAGTTTGGCCATTTTCAGTCATGCTGGCGCTGCTCTTGGGCAATTTGCAGTCGTTCAAGCGCCGTTCTTTGGACATTTGCAGTCGTTCTAGCGCCGCTCTTTGGCCGACCGCCGTCCTTCAGGCTCTATGGGCATTTGTAGTCGTTCTGGCGGCATTCTTTGGTCATTGGGAGTCGTTCTGGCGCCGCTCCTTGGCCATTTGCTGGCATTCTGGCACAGTCGTTCTGGTACCGCTCGATGGCCGTTCACTGTCATTCTGGTACCGCTCGTTGGTCATTGGCTGTCCTTCCTGGGCGATCTCCGGCCAGTTGTAGTCGTTCTCGTTCCGCAGTTTGGCCATTGCAGTCGTTTCAGCGCCGCTCTTGGTCCGTCATTCAGGTGTGACTCATGGGCATTTGTGGTCATTTTAGCGCCGTTCGTTGGTCATAGGCAGTCATTCTAGTGCCGCTTGCGGGTCATTGGCTGTCATTCTGGGGGCGATCTCTGGCAATCTGCAGTCGTTCTGGCGCATTCCTTGGCCATTGGCTGGCATTCTGGCACAGTCGTTCTGGTACCGCTCTATGGCCGTTCACTGTCATTCTGGTGCCGCTCTTTGGTCATTGGCTGTCCTTCCTGGGCGATCTCCGGCCAGTTGCAGTCGTTCTCGTTCCGTAGTTTGGCCATTGCAGTCGTTCTAGCGCCGCTCTTTTGCCCGTTCACTGTCATTCAGGCGTGGCTCATGGGCATTTGTGTAATTCTAACGCTGTTCATTGGTCAATGGCTGTCATTCTTGGGGCAATCCCTGGCGATCTGCAGTCGTTCTGGTGCCGCTCCTTGGACATTGGCTGTCATTCTGGTACCGTTCTGCGGTCATCTGCTGTCCTTGAAGGAAAAAAAGACAGGTGTTATGGACATTTGCAGTCGTTCTCGTACCGCACTTTGGCCGTTTGCTGTCAGTCGGGCATGGCTCTTTGGACATTTGTGGTCTAGCTCCGTTCATCTGTCATCTGTCATTGCCGCCCACAGTTGCAGTCGTTCTTGCGCCGCTGTTTGATTATCGGCCAATTTGCAGTCGTTCTTGGGCCGCTCTTTATCATTCAGACGCGACTCTTTGGGAATTTGAGGTCTTGCTATCGAGCCGTAGCGTGATGAGCAGCAGACAGGAGGAGCAGCAGCTAGAAGATAAAACAGCTAGAGGGGCAGCAGATAGAGGAGGAGCAGCAAGAGGAAGAAGCAAGAGGAGCAGCAGCTAGATGATAGAACTGCTAGAAGGGCAGCAGGTAGAGGAGCAGAAGCAGGAGGAAGAGCTACAGCAAGAGGGGGAGAAGGAAGACGAGCCGGAGCAAGATGAGCAGCAGCTCGAGGAGCAGCAGCAAGAGGAAAGAAGCAAGATGAGCAGCAGCTAGAGGCAAGAAAGGAGCAGCTAGAGGAGCAGCAGATGGAGGAGCAGAAGCAGAGGAAAAGCTACAGCAAGAGGGGAAGAAGGAAGATGAGCAGGAACAAGATGAGCAGCAGCTCGAGGAGCAGCAGCAAGAGGAAAGAAGCAAGATGAGCAGCAGCTAGAGGATAGATCAGCTAGAGGGGCAGCAGATAGAGGAGCAGAAGCAGGAGGAAGAGCTACAGCAAGAAGGAAGAAGGAAGATGAGCAGCAGCAAGATGAGGAGCAGCTCGAGGAGCAGCAGCAAGAGAGCCCCCCCGCCGCAAACCCGCAAACCCGCACTCGGTTGCCCTGTGGGCCCCCTCGTGTATTGGATTGATTCTCAGTGTGTTTCAGCCTTCCTTCTAGAAACAGCCTCTTTGTGAAGAGGCCGACTCGAAAGAGAGCGAAAAACGCAACAAAAACAGGAAAATTTAGTACCAAAAACAAGTTCACAATGTATAGCGACAATGTCGGACGAATTTGGTGATCCGAAAAGCTGGTCTTTGAAGTTTCGCGCGAAACCAACCAAGGTATGCCCACTTGCGAGTCATCGAAGAGGTTCTGGGAGAGCTATGGGTACCCGTTTTCTCGAATTTTTGACCAATTCATCCAAAGAAACCCTCACAGGAATTCGTAGCTCATACGAACAGTGTTCTTTCGCCGGTCGGAACTTCGGAAGTACAAGCCCCCCCCCTTTTGAAAGGGAGAAGGTCTCTTATCATGCGTTTCTTTACATGAGGGACAAGAATCTGACCTGCACCTCCTCGTGGTGTCCCTCGGAAACGTGCTGAACGCGCGGCCGACGCAGGCAGTCTTTGATATTGTTTCCCCAGTTGGTTGGTCAACAATGACCGTGTGTTTGGTTGATTGGAAAAGCTCTTCTTGCGGAAACCGTCAAAGCATGCGGATTTGCGAGTCATTGAAGAGGTTTTGGGAGAGCTATGGGTACCCGTTTTCTTCCGTTTTTGACCGATTCATCCAAAGAAGCCCTCACAGGAATTCGAAGCTCAGACAAACGTCATTCTTTGAAGGGTCGGAACTTCGGGGAACAAGCCCCCCCGAATTCGACATCAGGAGAAGGTCGCGTGTTGCCGTTTTTGACGTTCCTCGAACAAGATGGCCCTTAAAGTCCAGGAAGTGAAGAAGACTGGCCTCCGGAGGCCCAGGGGTTATCAATGAGTGGTTCTGCGGGTCTCGTGTGGAAACAATCTGGGTATGCGGATTTGCGAGTCATTGAAGAAGTTGTGAGAAAGCTATGGGTACCCGTTTTCTTCCATTTTTGACCGATTCATCCAAAGAAGCCCTCACAGGAATTCGAAGCTCAGACGAACGATGTTCTTTCGAGGGTCGGAACTTCGGGGAAGAAGCCCCTCCGAATTCAAGAACAGGAGAAAGTCGCGTATTGCCGTTTTTGGCGTTCCTTGAACAAGATGGCCCCTAAAGACCAGGAAGTGAAGAAGACTGGCCTCCGGGGCCCAAGGGTTATCGATGAGTGGTTCTGCGGGTCTCGTGTGGAAACTATCTGGGTATGTGGAGTTGTGAGTCATTGAAGAGGTTATGAGAGAGCTATGGGTACCCGTTTTCTTCCATTTTTGACCGATGCATCCAAAGAAACCCCCACAGGAATTCGATGCTCATGCAAACAGTGTTATTTCGATGGTCAGAACTTCGGAAGTACAAGCCCCCCTTTTTGAAAGCGAGAAGGTCTCATATCTCGTGTTTCCTTACTACATGAGGGACAAGAATCTGACCTGCACCTCCTCGTGGTGTCCCTCGGAAACATGCTCAACGCGCTGCCGATGCAGGCAGTCTTAGATGTTGTTTCCCCAATTGGTTGGTCAACAATGACCGTGTGTTTGGTTGATTGGAAAAGCTCGTCTTGCTTTGGGCGTTCCTCACAACCGGCCGAAAAAACTTTGTCTCACAACATTGTATGTGGCCAACTGTAGTGGAAACAAAACAGGGGGAAGCAAACCTTTCGAGGTCTGTGTGTTCAAAGTTCTGATGGTCCTTAATCGGTGGAAGTTTTGGGCAGATTAGAGACAGACAAAGCACATGCATAGCAACAATCTTTGGCATGGGATGTGATTCTTGAACTTTCCTCCTCAAATTTGCGGTTTTTGGAAACTTTTTGAAATAGCCAGGAAAGCGAAAGCAGAAAACAGCAGCCAAAATCAGCAGCAGAGACCAGCAGCAGCTCCAAGAGGGCCCCAGCAAGACCAAGAGAATGCCTTGACAGGATTCCTTGGTTGAAGAAAGAGAATGTAGACACACAGGACTCCAACACTACCCATTTGCTTCCCGTTCTGCGCCGTTCCTTCTGGAGTCCTGTGTTTGCCCCGCCTGAAATTGCAAAAGTGGGATGCCAAGCCCGAAAAAGCAGAAGCCAAAGGTTTAAGGAAAAGAGGGTTGGGGTGAGAGCAGAACCGGAAATGGCAGGTCCAGGGGACCAACGCGCTGCAAACCCGACCAAACCTGGTCTGATCATCTTGGGGTCTGACCCGCTAGAATTGGATGCTGCCAAAATTTTGCAGTTTTCCTAAAGGAAATTGCCTAGGAAAATGGATTTTTGCATTTTTTTTTTTCAGGAATTTTTTGGAATTTTTTTTTCTACAAAGGTGAAATTTTTGCTTGGAGTTTTTCATTGTGACACACAGCAGGAACGGGGGGGGCGGTGCAAAGAGGCACCTTCCAGGTGAGCCTTGCCAAGTTTGACTCCCTTGTGGCCTCTCATCGTGAAGGCGGGGTAAAATCGGGATGGTTACCAATGTGCCCCCGGTTTTTTGAATTAGTTGGCCCCAGTCTGAGTGACAGGTGGCGGCTTGTGGCTGAGCCGCGGCCTTTCCAGGCCCTTAGCCGACTCTCCTTTCGTTTTTCTGAGTCCCCAGTGCCGTGGGGCAGGCGCCGGTTGCAGTGTGCAACTGGTGCGGGTTCAAACCGCGCCTGTCTGTGTTCGTGGTTGTGCCGTTTTTCGTTGTGAAGAAGTGAACCCGGAGAACCCACCAGGTCAGGCACCAGGTTTCTTGTCTGGCAAACTGTACGGCCTGGTGTTTAAAAAAAAATCAAGGCTGTCTGTGCGGTTGGCTGTGACAAGTCCACTCCTGCATTTCACAAAATTTGCAGCAGGAGGGACTGAGTCACACCAATCGAAAAGACACCGGAGAATACCCGAGTGTCGGCCCACAAACGAAGTATTTGAACTTCCCCTTTTGGAACTTGCTTGTCTTGCCCATTTTTCCCAGTTTGCCTCGAAAAAAAAAAGACACAAAGAGACACAAAGAAGTTGGTAACCCAAAGGAAGCGAGCTAGAGAGGCGCACGGTGCAGGACGCAAGCCCTGCACTTTGCGTCCACCCCTAGCTCGCACACGCGCAAGCCACACACCACCTACCCCACACCACCGTCCCACACGCACACGAAAACAAAATGGGGGACAAAATCTGACTTGCCACCTCCTCGCGGTGTCCCCTGGAAACGTGTTTTTCGAAACGCGGCCAAGGCAAGCAGTACCTTTGCTGTGGGTGAAAGCCCCTTACTTCGTATCTGGCGTCCGAGCTGCGCACCTACCCTTCCCGGGCGTAAAAGATCCTGCCCCAAGCTGCCCAGCAGGAACGGGGGGGGCGGTGCAAAGAGGCACCTTCCAGGTGAGCCTTGCCAAGTTTGACTCCCTTGTGGCCCTCTCATCGTGAAGGCGGGGTAAAATCGGGATGGTTACCAATGTGCCCCCGGTTTTTTGAATTAGTTGGCCCCAGTCTGAGTGACAGGTGGCGGCTTGTGGCTGAGCCGCGGCCTTTCCAGGCCCTTAGCCGACTCTCCTTTCGTTTTTCTGAGTCCCCAGTGCCGTGGGGCAGGCGCCGGTTGCAGTGTGCAACTGGTGCGGGTTCAAACCGCGCCTGTCTGTGTTCGTGGTTGTGCCGTTTTTCGTTGTGAAGAAGTGAACCCGGAGAACCCACCAGGTCAGGCACCAGGTTTCTTGTCTGGCAAACTGTACGGCCTGGTGTTTAAAAAAAAATCAAGGCTGTCTGTGCGGTTGGCTGTGACAAGTCCACTCCTGCATTTCACAAAATTTGCAGCAGGAGGGACTGAGTCACACCAATCGAAAAGACACCGGAGAATACCCGAGTGTCGGCCCACAAACGAAGTATTTGAACTTCCCCTTTTGGAACTTGCTTGTCTTGCCCATTTTTCCCAGTTTGCCTCGAAGGCCCCCGTACGATTCTTCCAAAAAAAAAAAAAAAACAAAAAAGAACATACACGCACACCACCCGCACTCACCCACACCTGAACCGCACCCACGCACACACGCCCCCCGTACACAACGCGCGAGGGAGGGGATGTCGGACGGAGCAGGAGCGCCGCAGCAGGCGAGGGGTGCCGGGCCCCCATCGTACGCGGCAGCCTTGGCGACGGGCATCGGGGCGAAGGGCTCGAGGGGAGCCGGAGGCGGAGGCGGACAGCCCGCCGACGTGAAGGGCGCGAAGGGCGGCGGGCAGCCCGCTGGAGCGAAAGGCGGCAAGGCTCCCCCAGCGGAGGCGCAGGCAGGCGGCGGGGGCCCCTTAGCGCCTCCCTGCTGGGAGTTCGCGAAGACCGGCGAGTGCCGGTTTGGGGAGCGGTGCCGGTTCCGGCACGCTCGCAACGACGCGGCGGCCCCAGCTTGCTGGGACTTTGCGACGCGCGGCTGCAGCCGCGAGACGTGTCGGTTCCGGCACGTCGCCCTGTGCCGCATCGAAGGCTGCCGGGACGGAAGCTGCGCGCTTGCGCACTCGCCGCGGGAGCAGCGGCAGAAGGGCGCGCCTTCCCAGCCGCTTGGGAACGCAGTCGGAGGCAAGGGAAGTGGTATGGCCGCTTCCGTTTTTTTTTTTGGGGAGGGGCAGCACGCAGGGACCCCCATCGTGAGGTCGGGGCGGGTGCAAAGGAAGGGGGGGCTTCACCCGGCATTCCCGTTTGCTGGGGAAGCGCAGGCCCTTGCGATGGAGGTCCTGCTCGGGGAGGAGGGGACGGCGAGAAGCGTGGTCCGCCACGCGTTTTTGCAGGAGCTGTGGGCAATGTGGACGGCCTGCGACGAGCAGCTTCCCCTCCCCCCAACGGAGCAGGGCGTGGCGGACTTCCGGGTCTGCCCCACCTGTGGAGAGGTGGTCCAGTCGCAGGGAGCGTTGGAGCGGCACGCGCGGGACCACAAGGCGGCGTGGCGGGCGCAGCAGGTGTCGGGAGCACGGAGGGCGGAAACCCCCGCAAACCCCCCCCGCAAACCCGCAAACCCCGCAAACCCGCACTCGGTGGCCCTGCGGGCCCCCTCGTGCATTTGATGGATTCTTAGTGCTTCGATGTGGGCCTTCTTGTCCAGGTTCGGCCTCTTGTGTGAAGAGGCCGACTCGAAAGAAAACAGGATTCAGCACACACAACGCAAACAGGAACTAGAAGAAGAAAAGAAATTCACAAGATGGTTCGGGTCGGAGTTGTGCTTGAAAAATCTGGTGTTCGAGAGTTCGTGTGGAAGCAGTCAAGGTATGTGAAGTTCCGAGTCAGCGAAAAGGTTCTGACAGAGCTATGGGTACATATTTTTGTTGATATTTTGACCGATGCATCCAACGAAACCGTCACAGGAATTCGAAGCTCCTACGAACGACGTTCTTTCAAGGGTCGCAACTTCGGGAGAACGTGCCCCCCCCATTTCGACATGCAACAGTTGCCTATCACGTTTTCGGTGTTCCTTCAGCAAAGTGCTCCTGAGAGGTCGTGAAGTCCAAGAAGCTGGCCATCAAAGGCCCCGGAATTCTCAATGGGTGGTCTTGGGGTTGGGGGACAAAATCTGACTTGCCACCTCCTCGCGGTGTCCCCTGGAAACGTGTTTTTCGAAACGCGGCCAAGGCAAGCAGTTCCTTTGCTGTGGGTGAAAGCCCCTAACTTCGTATCTGGCCTCCGAGCTGTGCACCTACTCTTCCCAGGCGTAAAAAAGGTCGGCAAGAAAGCAGCAGCAGCAGCAAGGCAGCAGCAGCAAGGCAGGCAGCAGTAGAAGCAAGGCAGCAGCAGCAAGGCAGCAGCAGCAAGGCAGCAGCAGCAAGGCAGCCACGGCAAGGCAGCCGCGGCAAGGCAGCAACGGCAATGCAGCAGCAGAAGCAAGACAGCAGCGGCAAGGCAGCAGCAGCAAGGCAAGACAGCAGCGGCAAGGCAGGAGCGGCAGCAGGACAGCAGCAGCAAGGCAGCAGCAGCAAGGCAGCAGCGGCAAGGCAGCAGCAGCAAGGCAGCCAGAGCAAGACAGCAGCGGTTAATCAGCAGGAGGAAGAGCACCAACAGAAGGCAGCAGACAGGATAGGAGCTTTGAATTCAAATAAACATAAACAGAAAATCAAAACACAGGCGAAGTTTGTTTGAAGCGCTTAAGAAGGAAATCGGAGCTTGCAATGAAAGCAGTCTTTGCAAGCGAAGGTCCTTGACTGCAGTGTTTGGTTTTGCGAGAATTCCACAGCTTCGGAGAAAGGCAGCAGAGCAGCAGGAGCAAGAGTAGCAGCAAGAAGAGCAGCAAGAGGAGGAGCAAGGCAGCAGCAAGGCAGACAGCAACTTTCGTTTCAAAGAAACCTAAACAGGAAATTAAAACACAGACGAAGTTTGCGAATCGGGGCTTCGATGAAAAATGCAAGCCTTTCCATTTCGAAGGGGGAGGGTCGTTTACTGCAGCGTTTGGTTTTGAGAGAGTTTCACAGCTTCGATGAAAGGCAACAAGAGAAGCAGGAGCAAGAGCAGCACCAGCACCAAACACAGGAACAACAGGAGCAGCTAGATGAGCAGCAGCAAGGCAGCAAAAACCCCATCGAAGTCAAGAGAAGGTTGCTTTAAGCCTTTTGCCCACACTTTTCTTCTTATTTTAGGGGGGACAAAATCTGACTTGCCACCTCCTCGCGGTGTCCCCTGGAAACGTGTTTTTCGAAACGCGGCCAAGGCAAGCAGTACCTTTGCTGTGGGTGAAAGCCCCTTACTTCGTATCTGGCGTCCGAGCTGCGCACCTACCCTTCCCGGGCGTAAAAGATCCTGCCCCAAGCTGCCCAGCAGGAACGGGGGGGGCGGTGCAAAGAGGCACCTTCCAGGTGAGCCTTGCCAAGTTTGACTCCCTTGTGGCCCTCTCATCGTGAAGGCGGGGTAAAATCGGGATGGTTACCAATGTGCCCCCGGTTTTTTGAATTAGTTGGCCCCAGTCTGAGTGACAGGTGGCGGCTTGTGGCTGAGCCGCGGCCTTTCCAGGCCCTTAGCCGACTCTCCTTTCGTTTTTCTGAGTCCCCAGTGCCGTGGGGCAGGCGCCGGTTGCAGTGTGCAACTGGTGCGGGTTCAAACCGCGCCTGTCTGTGTTCGTGGTTGTGCCGTTTTTCGTTGTGAAGAAGTGAACCCGGAGAACCCACCAGGTCAGGCACCAGGTTTCTTGTCTGGCAAACTGTACGGCCTGGTGTTTAAAAAAAAATCAAGGCTGTCTGTGCGGTTGGCTGTGACAAGTCCACTCCTGCATTTCACAAAATTTGCAGCAGGAGGGACTGAGTCACACCAATCGAAAAGACACCGGAGAATACCCGAGTGTCGGCCCACAAACGAAGTATTTGAACTTCCCCTTTTGGAACTTGCTTGTCTTGCCCATTTTTCCCAGTTTGCCTCGAAGGCCCCCGTACGATTCTTCCAAAAAAAAAAAAAAAAACTCATTCGCATTTTTTTTTGTAGCAGCAGAAACATCAACAAGACTGAAGCACCAGCAGGGGGAGAAGGAGCAGAAGCAGCAGAAGCAGCAGAAGTAGCAGCAGAAGCAGCACAGCATCAGCAGAACCAAACCAGGAACCCAAAACATTGGGAGGAAGGATGGGGGAGGGGAAAATGGCTATTGGTTGTCTCTTGTGTGCGTGCTTTGTCCTATCTTTGAAGGGTTGAAAGGAAGCTGCACTTTGCAACGCGGGAGTACCTGTCGAGCCAGTCAGCAAGATCAACCCGTGTCACTATGCCAGCATTTTGGATCAGATGCGAGCCCCTCCATAGGCTTTGTTGAGCGTCCTTGACGTTCATGCTTTGAGCAACTCCTGCAGGCAGTTCCTCGCAACTGGCCGAAAAAACTTTGTCTCACGACATTGTATGTGGCTAACCGCAGTGGAAACGAAACAGGAGGAAGCAAACCTTTCGAGGTCTGCGTGTTCATAGTTCTGATGATCCCTAATCGGTGGAAGTTTTGGGCAGATTAGAGACAGACAAAGCACACGCATAGCAACAATCTTTGGCACGGGGACTGTGATACTTGGGTATATTTTTCGAATTTTCAAGTTTTGGAAAAAAATATTATGAGCACCAGGCAGCACCAGCAGGAGGCACACACCAGCCAGCACCAGCAGCAGGCAGCACCAACGGCAGGCAGCACCAACGGCAGGCAGCACACGCAGGCACCAGCAGGAAGCACATAGCAGGCAGCGCAGTACCAGCAGACACCCACCCAGGCCAGCACCCAGCAAGTCAGCACCAGCAAGTCAGCACCAGCAAGTCAGCACCAGCAAGTCAGCACCAGCAAGTCAGCACCAGCAAGTCAGCACCAGCAAGTCAGCACCAGCAAGTCAGCACCAGCAAGTCAGCAGCCAGCAAGCCAGCCAACAAAAAGCCTTGAGTGAGAGACAAGCCCCTAGACACACAGGACTCCCACCACTCATCCTTTTGCTTCCCATTCTGCGCGTTCTTTGGGGGTCCTGTGTTGCCAAGCCTGATTGGAAGAGATAGAGGGGGGCACACCTCCTGCAAACCCGGGCAAACCTGACCTGTGGAATTGGATGCTGCCAAAAAATGGCTGGTTTGCGGGTCTGGTTCATAGGAAAACCAATAGAAACTGGATTCTGAATTTTGAGTTTTTCAGAATTTTTTTTTGACAAAGGTGAAATTTTTGCTTGGAATTTTTCATTGTGACGAACAGACAGACAGACAGACAGACAGACAGACGGACAAGCCACATAATTATATAGTAACCCGCACTCGGTGGCCCTGCGGGCCCCCTCGTGCATTTGATGGATTCTTAGTGCTTCGATGTGGGCCTTCTTGTCCAGGTTCGGCCTCTTGTGTGAAGAGGCCGACTCGAAAGAAAACAGGATTCAGCACACACAACGCAAACAGGAACTAGAAGAAGAAAAGAAATTCACAAGATGGTTCGGGTCGGAGTTGTGCTTGAAAAATCTGGTGTTCGAGAGTTCGTGTGGAAGCAGTCAAGGTATGTGAAGTTTCCGAAGGTTCTGACAGAGCTATGGGTACATATTTTCGTTGATATTTTGACCGATGCATCCAACGAAACCGTCACAGGAATTCGAAGCTCCTACGAACGACGTTCTTTCAAGGGTCGCAACTTCGGGAGAACGTGCCCCCCCATTTCGACATGCAACAGTTGCCTATCACGTTTTCGGTGTTCCTTCAGCAAAGTGCTCCTGAGAGGTCGTGAAGTCCAAGAAGCTGGCCATCAAAGGCCCCGGAATTCTCAATGGGTGGTCTTGGGGTTGGGGGACAAAATCTGACTTGCCAC
>JAPJBO010001508.1:0-41430 GCA_030068145.1 Diplonema papillatum | reverse complement strand
TTTCCCGGGGGTCAAAGTGACTATTCGGGGACGTTTGGTGCCGTTGAAACAAAAAAAATCCAATTCTGAGGCTGCGTTTACCTCCAAAATGAGGTTTCAATTTCTCAAATTTTACTGCCACTTCGGCCCTTGTGGTCATGCGGCCAGAGGAAGAGGAAGCAACCGTCGTAACAAGATTGGCAGCAGGACCAGCACCAGCAATTTCAATCCTGGAAGCAGTCAGCACATGTTTAGCACTGCCCTACTTCGCATCCGGTTGCGCTGCAGCTTCTTGCATGTTGCGTGTTTTACGTTACGGATAAATTGGCCGATTTTTTCCATCTGCATGAGCCCCGCGTGCTCGTGCACCCGTATCCTTTTTTACACTCTGCTCAACGACGCCTTTTCTTTTCGGGAGGGCAAAGAGGGAAGGGAGGGGTAATATTGCATCGTCCTGCGTAAAGTCATCTGCACCATGATCGACGGAATTCGCTCTCTAAGTACGGAGTCAAGTCTCGTCTGTATACGCGATGCGGTTTACCGAAGCCATCGAGCGCCACGGCCAGGGATGGATACGTTTACTCGCTGATCGATGCTACGGCAGTTCCGCAACCCACATGCTAGCCTGGAGTTCAGCCCCGCGCATCTACGCTCACAAGGCAACCCATGATCACTTCGGTGTGAGGGATCAGTCCTGACCGAGCCTAATGCCTGCCGGGCGCCTGCTCCGTTGCGGTGTTTGCTTTTCTGACCAATGCGTTCCACGTCTGAAGGGTCCTTGCGTTAAGTTCGCGCCTTCTGTGGGTATACAGACTTCCACCCTTCCGGTTGATCTTGCAGCACCAACCGCCAGGGCTTGGTCTGGTCAGGCAGTCCAGGCTGGTCGGACTCTGGGTCAGCCGGACTAGACTGGTCAGGCTCCAGCCTCCAGCCTGCCAATCTTGTCGGACTGTCTGGTCTGTCCAGGCTGTCCGGGCTGTCTGGTCAGTCCGGGCTGGTCGGACTGACTGGTGGTCAGGCTGTCCAGGCTGTCTGGTTGGTCCAGGCTGGTCGGACTGTCTGGTCAGTCCAGGCTGTCTGGTCAGTCCGGGCTGGTTGGACTGACCGGTCTGGTCAGGCTGTCCAGGCTGTCCAGGCTGTCCAGGCTGTCCAGGCTGTCCAGGCTGGTCACGCAGCCGCCCAACCCGCAAAGCAAGTTCTAAGATGTTTTCTCAAGTTCAGAAAACAGTGCACAATGAGACATACCCGTATCTGGTGCACCTGTGGAAGCCTTTGCGGTTGGTGGTGCACTTGTTTCCGGTGCCCGTGTTGGCGCCAGTGTAGTAGGAGTTACAGAAGGCTGACCGGTCGGTACCTTTGTCTCCGGCACGGGTACATTGGTGAGCGGCACATCAGATGGTGCAACTGACGGTGTGTCCGTGGGCGGTGCGACCGATGGGGCGTCGGTGGGTGGTGAACCAGTTGGTGGCGCGACAGATGGTGCATCAGTGGGTGGCGCGACAGATGGTGCATCAGTGGGTGGCGCGACAGATGGCGCAACAGCGGGTGGCGCGACAGATGGCGCATCAGTTGGTGGCGCGACAGATGGTGCATCAGTGGGTGGCGCGACAGATGGTGCATCAGTTGGTGGCGCGACAGATGGCGCATCAGTGGGTGGCGCGACAGATGGTGCATCAGTGGGTGGCGCGACAGATGGTGCATCAGTTGGTGGCGCGACAGATGGTGGCGCATCAGTTGGTGGCGCGACAGATGGTGCATCAGTGGGTGGCGCGACAGATGGCGCATCAGTGGGTGGCGCGACAGATGGTGCATCAGTGGGTGGCGCGACAGATGGCGCATCAGTGGGTGGCGCGACAGATGGTGCATCAGTGGGTGGCGCGACAGATGGTGCATCAGTGGGTGGCGCGACAGATGGCGCATCAGTGGGTGGCGCGACAGATGGCGCATCAGTTGGTGGCGCGACAGATGGTGCATCAGTTGGTGGCGCGACAGATGGTGCATCAGTGGGTGGCGCGACAGATGGTGCATCAGTGGGTGGCGCGACAGATGGTGCATCAGTTGGTGGCGCGACAGATGGTGCATCAGTTGGTGGCGCGACAGATGGTGCATCAGTGGGTGGCGCGACAGATGGTGCATCAGTTGGTGGCGCGACAGATGGTGCATCAGTTGGTGGCGCGACAGATGGTGCATCAGTTGGTGGCGCGACAGATGGCGCATCAGTTGGTGGCGCGACAGATGGTGCATCAGTTGGTGGCGCGACAGATGGCGCATCAGTGGGTGGCGCGACAGATGGTGCATCAGTGGGTGGCGCGACAGATGGTGCATCAGTGGGTGGCGCGACAGATGGCGCATCAGTTGGTGGCGCGACAGATGGTGCATCAGTGTGGTGGCGCGACAGATGGTGCATCAGTGGGTGGCGCGACAGATGGCGCATCAGTGGGTGGCGCGACAGATGGTGCATCAGTTGGTGGCGCGACAGATGGTGCATCAGTGGGTGGCGCGACAGATGGTGCATCAGTTGGTGGCGCGACAGATGGTGCATCAGTGGGTGGCGCGACAGATGGTGCATCAGTGGGTGGCGCGACAGATGGTGCATCAGTTGGTGGCGCGACAGATGGTGCATCAGTTGGTGGCGCGACAGATGGTGCATCAGTGGGTGGCGCGACAGATGGTGCATCAGTGGGTGGCGCGACAGATGGTGCATCAGTGGGTGGCGCGACAGATGGTGCATCAGTTGGTGGCGCGACAGATGGTGCATCAGTTGGTGGCGCGACAGATGGTGCATCAGTGGGTGGCGCGACAGATGGTGCATCAGTGGGTGGCGCGACAGATGGTGCATCAGTGGGTGGCGCGACAGATGGTGCATCAGTGGGTGGCGCGACAGATGGCGCATCAGTTGGTGGCGCGACAGATGGTGCATCAGTGGGTGGCGCGACAGATGGTGCATCAGTGGGTGGCGCGACAGATGGTGCATCAGCATCAGTGGGTGGCGCGACAGATGGTGCATCAGTGGGTGGCGCGACAGATGGTGCATCAGTGGGTGGCGCGACAGATGGTGCATCAGTGGGTGGCGCGACAGATGGTGCATCAGTGGGTGGCGCGACAGATGGTGCATCAGTGGGTGGCGCGACAGATGGTGCATCAGTGGGTGGCGCGACAGATGGTGCATCAGTGGGTGGCGCGACAGATGGTGCATCAGTGGGTGGCGCGACAGATGGTGCATCAGTTGGTGGCGCGACAGATGGTGCATCAGTGGGTGGCGCGACAGATGGTGCATCAGTGGGTGGCGCGACAGATGGTGCATCAGTTGGTGGCGCGACAGATGGTGCATCAGTGGGTGGCGCGACAGATGGCGCATCAGTTGGTGGCGCGACAGATGGTGCATCAGTTGGTGGCGCGACAGATGGTGCATCAGTGGGTGGCGCGACAGATGGTGCATCAGTGGGTGGCGCGACAGATGGTGCATCAGTGGGTGGCGCGACAGATGGTGCATCAGTGGGTGGCGCGACAGATGGTGCATCAGTTGGTGGCGCGACAGATGGTGCATCAGTGGGTGGAGCGACAGATGGTGCATCAGTGGGTGGCGCGACAGATGGTGCATCAGTTGGTGGCGCGACAGATGGCGCATCAGTTGGTGGCGCGACAGATGGTGCATCAGTTGGTGGCGCGACAGATGGTGCATCAGTTGGTGGCGCGACAGATGGTGCATCAGTTGGTGGCGCGACAGATGGTGCATCAGTGGGTGGTGGCGCGACAGATGGTGCATCAGTGGGTGGCGCGACAGATGGTGCATCAGTGGGTGGCGCGACAGATGGTGCATCAGTGGGTGGCGCGACAGATGGCGCATCAGTTGGTGGCGCGACAGATGGTGCATCAGTTGGTGGCGCGACAGATGGTGCATCAGTGGGTGGCGCGACAGATGGTGCATCAGTGGGTGGAGCGACAGATGGTGCATCAGTTGGTGGCGCGACAGATGGTGCATCAGTGGGTGGCGCGACAGATGGTGCATCAGTTGGTGGCGCGACAGATGGTGCATCAGTTGGTGGCGCGACAGATGGTGCATCAGTGGGTGGCGCGACAGATGGTGCATCAGTTGGTGGCGCGACAGATGGTGCATCAGTGGGTGGCGCGACAGATGGTGCATCAGTGGGTGGCGCGACAGATGGTGCATCAGTTGGTGGCGCGACAGATGGTGCATCAGTTGGTGGCGCGACAGATGGTGCATCAGTGGGTGGCGCGACAGATGGTGCATCAGTGGGTGGCGCGACAGATGGTGCATCAGTTGGTGGCGCGACAGATGGCGCATCAGTTGGTGGCGCGACAGATGGTGCATCAGTTGGTGGCGCGACAGATGGTGCATCAGTTGGTGGCGCGACAGATGGTGCATCAGTGGGTGGCGCGACAGATGGTGCATCAGTGGGTGGCGCGACAGATGGTGCATCAGTTGGTGGCGCGACAGATGGTGCATCAGTTGGTGGCGCGACAGATGGTGCATCAGTGGGTGGCGCGACAGATGGTGCATCAGTGGGTGGCGCGACAGATGGTGCATCAGTTGGTGGCGCGACAGATGGTGCATCAGTGGGTGGCGCGACAGATGGTGCATCAGTTGGTGGCGCGACAGATGGTGCATCAGTTGGTGGCGCGACAGATGGCGCATCAGTGGGTGGCGCGACAGATGGCGCATCAGTTGGTGGCGCGACAGATGGTGCATCAGTGGGTGGCGCGACAGATGGTGCATCAGTGGGTGGCGCGACAGATGGTGCATCAGTTGGTGGCGCGACAGATGGTGCATCAGTGGGTGGCGCGACAGATGGTGCATCAGTGGGTGGCGCGACAGATGGTGCATCAGTGGGTGGCGCGACAGATGGTGCATCAGTGGGTGGCGCGACAGATGGTGCATCAGTTGGTGGCGCGACAGATGGTGCATCAGTGGGTGGCGCGACAGATGGTGCATCAGTGGGTGGCGCGACAGATGGTGCATCAGTTGGTGGCGCGACAGATGGTGCATCAGTTGGTGGCGCGACAGATGGCGCATCAGTTGGTGGCGCGACGGATGGTGCATCAGTTGGCGGCGCGACAGATGGTGCGTCAGTGGGTGGCGCGACAGATGGTGCGTCAGTTGGTGGCGCGACGGATGGTGCATCAGTTGGTGGCGCGACAGATGGTGCATCAGTTGGTGGCGCGACAGATGGTGCATCAGTGGTAGGGCTCGGAGCAACGGCTAGAGTTTGAACGAAAAGAAACGCAGGCAGAAGCATCATTTTGTAGGTGTTGAGCCGGCACGAAAAGTGCCCCCACTCCCCGATTCAACCTCGGGGTCTCTGATTTTTATTAGTTGTGACTAACAGTGTACTGCTTGCTGACACAACAAAAGAAAAGGAGAGAGTTAGAAGAGAGCATCTATTTGGTATCGGAAAGTAGGTGCGAGATCAGGCAAACCTTGTGCGTTAGCTTCGTATAACCGTGAATCACTATAAACAGGGATTTCCCCAAACTCTCGCTTTCATTTCATTCACCTCCTAATCATTCACTACCCTCCTGGGGAAAATGCCGGTATACACGGGTAGCAGCACGCGCCGCCGGACCGCACGGATCAGTCGCTGATGGACCCTGACTGGGGGCTGCTGAGGAAGCTGCAGACAAGGCCACCCGGGAGTGGCGGACATTGAACCCTTGTGAGTCCGGGGAGTCGGTGCCCCGGTCGCCGGCGGGATAAGGGGGAGAAAGTCGGTCGGAGCTGAAGACGGGCGTGGAACGGTCGTCTGGGGGCTGGTCCCCCCCGGCTGACTGCAGACTTGGAGGCGAGATGACGGCTGACAGCGCCGGTCAACAGGAAGACCCGAGAAGCGCACCCATCGGCCGGCTTCTTGCCTCGGCAGGTCAGGGGGTTGAAGTAGGTCGGAAGGTCCAGGTTGCTCAGGAGGAGGAGGCTTTTTCTCCAGCTCCACCCCCATTTTACGACCATCCTACGGCAGTTTCTCTCGGGTACCTCCCACCAGATACGAGAGGTCTCGTTCGGAGCATCGGTGCCCCGAGATCTGCGGGGCCGCTGGACGACACAGCAGTGCCGCCAACCGAACTCCGCGAGCTCCGGTCTCGCCGACCCCGGACTTGCACGGCCTGCTTGATCTCTTGACGGCACTCCTTCCGACGGAAGTTGTTGGGCACGCCTCTCGTGCCGGGTCGGAAGAGCGACGCATTTGCCCGCCATGCGCAGACGCTGAATAGTGTTGGGTTTGTGGACCGTGTTTCTGGTCGACGGGGGCGTGGCTCTGTATCGCTGGCGCCGGCTGACAATGGGCTCAGTCTTTCTCGCCCGTGATTGCGCAGGACTCTGCCCTTGTCATCACGGAGCCCGCCGGGGGACGACAGGATAGTCTGGTACGACGACTGGGCCCTTGTTGATGACTGTCCGGATGCGCTTCGCGCCGTGCGCGACCGAGTTTTGCGGCGTGTCCGCAAGGTGCGCATGACAGTCAACGACAAGAAACCCGTCCTCGAGCCCAGCTCGAAACCAGTCTCTGCCGCGCAAGCTGCAACCACACCGTCCGCCGCAGCTGCGCTCGGACGACGTGGTTCCTCTCGCCTCGCTGCATGCCGAGAAGCCGACGACCCCCCAGCACCGTAGAACAGAGATCCCCGCCCTCGAAGCCAATGCCCGCGACCGACAGCCCATCCGCAATGGCGATCCCTACCGGCCCCAGGCGCGCCCTCGGCAAAAACGTTTCGTGCCGCTCGTACAACCTCACGATGTTCCGCATGCGCGCACACACGCGTGGCAGCCTCTCGCAGGTGTCGAACAACGCGCACAGAATCCTGTACGGCCGAGCGATCATCGGATCAAGACGGTGATCCTTCGTCAAGATCGATAGCACCGCCGTCACGTTCCTCGACGAGTGCTTGCTCCCAAAAGCCCCCCTCACGATCCGCGTCCGGAGTCCCTTCAGGCGCGTCTGCGTGTACGTCTCGTAGGAGCACCCCGTAAGGACACTGCTGAGCACGTTCGAACTCGCCACCTCGCAGCGGACATCGAACGGAAGCTTCGAGGTGCCCAGCCTGTCTATCAGACCGTCATGTGCGCTCAGACGCGCATCGTTGGCCCGACCCGTTTGGACGCTCTCCACACTCGTTCGCACCCCGAGGATCTTCGCAGCCGTCGCCGTCGCTATGGCCTCGCCGTCCACCTTCACCGCGCTGGCGTACGGACGCCGCCTGCGCTGTTGCGTCGAGCCCGCATGGATACCCATCGCCAAGGTTTTCGCCATGTTCAGGCGCATCCCGGTCAGGGCACAGAACCGCGCGACGATGTCGACCGCCCGCTGCAGCTCGGCTTCCGCCGCCGCGAAGAGCGTGGCATCATCCGCCAGCGACTCCGACGAAACCTCCGGTACGCGCGCCGACACCGCTCGGAGCACAATCGACAGCAAGGCGTTGATGAGGATCACCGAAAGTGGGCACCCCTGTAAGGTACCGTTGGTGACCTCGAACTCGGAGCCTACGCCCAGCGGCAATTTAAAACGGCGCTTCATCCCACGGTACATGGCGCGCAGGGGGCGCAGGATGCGCGCGTCGAGGCCCATCTCTTCGGCGAGCCGGAGAACGATCCCCTGCGGTACCCGGTCGAAGCACTTCGCGAAATCGAGTGCAACCATATACAACGACTTCGACTCGTCGAGCAGCGTCTCCTCGATCAGCGTCGCTCCATGAGGACGTCGTCCGTCCGATGCCCTCTGCGGAAGCCGTGCTGCGACGGAAGAATCCAGCCGTCCTGCCACTCCATGACGTCTTGCAAACGCCTGCAGGCCCACAACCGATAGACGCAGCTCGTCACGGTGATTGGCCGCAAGTTCGTTGGCGAGGTGTCGTCGGTCTTTGGTATGAGCGACACCAACGACGTCAGCATACCCTTCGGCCACTCCCCTCGCTCCTCCACCAGATTGAAAAGCGTCGCGAACCCGTCCAGCAGCTCGTCGGGCAGGGCCTTCAGCTCGTCCAAACGCCAGCCGTCCACCCCACACGCCGTAGTCTTCTTCTTCCGCTTGTTGAGCACATCCCGTAGCTCGCTCCCGGTCACATCCCGCAGGTCCATCTGGCGGCGGGGAATAAAACCCTCGAAGGCCCTGCGGAACGCCTCGTACTCGGGCTCTGGGCGTCCTTCCCCGTACATGCGCAGGATCGGGTCCCACGCCTCCTGCAGCACCTCGTCCATCTCCTCGACGTTGGCGGTGAGCCGCCCGTCCGCTGTCCGCACCGCATCGGCCGCCTGCCCCGGACCCCCCCGTAGCATCGTCACAAGAGCCCGGCGATCCGTCCCAAACATCGTCAGCTGCCTCTCGTGTTGCTGCCTCTTCCGTACCCTCGCCGCAGCCGCGTTGTATCTCGCACTGCGCAGTCGTACGTCGTGCAAGTAAACGCGGGCGACCTCTGCGCTCGGCGGGTCGGAGGGGGGCGGCCCGCCGACCCCGCCGCCACGGATCACGGCGAGACAGCGCAGCCAGCACAAGCGGAGTTCTTGGGGCACCTGGAATGGTCCGGACGCTTCTAGGCGAGCTCGCTGGTAGACGTAGTGCTCCAGACGCCGGATCGCATTCCCGTGCCTCAGCTCCGTCTCGCACGCCACGCCCCGGTCCGGCGTACTCCTCGCCGCAACGCGAGTCATCTTCAGCTCCGAGTTACCGCGGCCGGTGTGCGCACGTCTCTCACAGGCAGGCATCCCGCTGCGGTCTAGCAGGTACTGCTCGCACAGAGCGGAGAGCGCCATCCACGCCCCTTCGACGTCCCCCTCGCGGGCGGCGGCGCACACGGCATCCAGCCTCGGGACCTCGACGACCCTACCTGCCGGCTTCACGGGTATCGCTCGCGGCACGTTGAACCTCCATGTCTGCTGTTCGAACGCCTGCACCGCGAGTCGAATCCGGACGCAGCGGTGGCCCCTCACGCTCCCTACCCCGATCGTCTCGCATGCAACAAAGGCGGACGCGGCCGCGCGGTTCATCAGGGCGTAGTCGATGCGCGTGCCGGACGTGTTCGTGCCCGTGTAGGTGTTGGGCGGTCGTCCTCCCTCGCACGCCGCCTGCAGCTGCGCTGCGTCCGTCCACCCGTTGCTGAGGGCATGCCGAAGCGCCGGCGACCGCTCAACGTCCGTGTTGAAGTCGCCCATCACGACCGCCGGGGCCTGCCCCACTATGGCCTGCGCCTCGAAGAGGACCGTCTGCAGGAGCCGCTCCCGGGACGCTGCTGCCGTGTTCCCCGATGGGGCGTAGACTGCAAAAAAGTGCACGAACATCCGTCCGACCCCCGTCGCGATCATCGTGTGGATGACCCGGTTGCGCACTTCCTGCAGCGATTCGTTGGGCAGCAGGTGGGCCACCCCCGGCTGCCTGGTAAGCACAACGACTCCGCCCCCCTTCTGCCCGGAATGCGGGTTTCCGTGCGGACAGTGCTTGCTGCGCTTCGGCGGTTGCGGCGGCCCCCACAGCGTCTTCCACCTCGACCCATCGACGGCGCACGGTCTCGCGAGATAATCCGCCGCCTGCGTCTGCTGCAACGCGCTCATCGACGTCTCCAGCACCGCAATCGTGACTTAGAATCTTTTTGAGCTGAATAAGTGCAAAGGGGGGGGGGGGGGGGGGGGGGGTGGGAGGGTTTTGGCATCGACCCATATGGTGGAGTAGACTTTTGAAGGGCCTTTTCCGTTACGATGAACGGTTTGCGTCCTCTTCGAGGTGGCCCCAGTTCAAAGTCGGTTCCCAGTATCCGTCCTTCTGTGACATGGGGGTGAGCGGCCATGTATGCCCTTGCTCTCTGCTGCTCCGCGAAATCCTTCACAGGTGTCATCCCATAGCCAAAAATGCACGCTGGGAAGTTGATGCCTTTACTGCCGCGAGCACTCGACGAGCAAACATACTCGATCCCCTCGAGCTGGATGAGGGACGTTCAAGTACCAGTAAGTGTGCGTTGCTCGGTGCTACGTAGGCTCACCGATCAGCAACAGACAATAGAGAGCACCTGTTCAGGCGTCGGATACGTGTTGTTAGCCTTCGCCTATCAAAGCCTGGCAGAGGTCACTAAAACGTCCCCGCAGCATTGCCATAAGACATTGGGACTACTTTGGGCATTCGCGAAAGGTAGTTTACCTCAAACGGGTGAGCGAATGAGCGACAAGGCCTATGACAACGGACGATGCACCTCGAACGGAGACTCTTGTATGTTGAACGAGGAGTCTGGAGGTGGGCAGCGAAGAAAATAAGAACGAAGACAACAAAGGGAGAAGGAAAAAGACAAGAGAATAACGGGGACAGAAAAGGATTGGTAACATCAGCGAAAGCCTGCCCCCACTCTATCCGACCTTGCTAGCTGCCACTTCTGTTCTGTACCCTTCTCCAATCGCAAGGCTGACACTGTTAACGCAGATAAGTTTAACACCAGCAAACGCTCTTGAGAAGAACTGCCGAAACCAGTTGCAGTTCGACCTTAGGGCGAGAGCGGAAATCTGGTTTACAAAGCCGAGCCAACCATCGGTATTCCACTCATTTCGATGGGGGCGGCCTCGTCGCAATCGTTGTTCCCTGCCGATTGGACGATTATTTTGTGGCATTTTGTGAGCACCCCTGCAAGTCGGATGCCTGGGAATGGGTTGAGATTTGGCTGGTGCAGCTTGATCTATGCAGTCGATCATGAGGCGAGAACGCACTTGTGCTGACACAAGAAACCGTGTGCATTCGACGCACGATCCCTCGTTTATAGCAAAAAGCCTGCGACGACGAGCAATTCTCGAAGGAATTTCCGGTGTGGTCTTCCAATAGCAATGATTCCTGTCACAGCGTTCGACTTTGAAGAATCGCCCGAGTGACTGCATCGTTCAGCCAAGGCTTTAACGCAGCGCAAGGGAGTGCACACAGGACTTCTTTGGACAGGCGCTTGAAAAGTTTGGAGAATGGGTGGAAAGCAGTCTCGGGAAAGAATCTCTTGGGGAATCGAGTTTGGAAATTCCCTCGCAGCATCGACTCGCAAAGAAGTGAAAAAAACAACATATATTCGGCCTTTCCCCCCATGACGGAGGGGTTGCATTTTGGTTGGCGTTCTTGACGGAACAGGTGTTGACGACGTACCAAGTGCAAAAAAGGGCACAAAGGGCAGGATACGGAAGAAGCAACGCGGAAAGAACACCGTGACAGCACAAACTCAGGGGGCGAGGGCGAAGAACCCGTCTGCGCGAGTTCTGTGGGGGATCAAAGAAATGGCGAGAAGAAACAGACGGACAGAGGAGCACTACCACCAATAACTTACATATTGAATAAGGTATCAGATTTCTAGCTTGCTTTTATTGGCTTGTCCTGCGTAACTACTTGTAACTTGCATTGGTTGCTATTCAAGCGGGGCTTCTAGGAATTTTGACGTGGAGAGAGTTCTTTCGTGGCGAACACATTTGGCCAGTGGACAGGATGATCAGAGAAAAACACCACAGGAGGAAAGAACACTCCCATTCCTCTTGCCGCATGAGCGTTTAGCAACTAGCTGCGTCACCAAGTGCCGACATCATGGAACAACAATGTGCCTCATCAGAATCTGGATGGGTAAGTTTTGTCATGTCAACAGCCAAGAAATTGAGGACACTAAACTTACGAAAGCGGCGATGTACCGCGGCAATCTACCCACGCTTCGAAAGAATGCAAAGTTTACTTTTCCCAGCCACAGACAGCGTACCCAACGGTCAGTTCCCTACCACTTGATCACAATATTCAACCTTCCAAATAGGGGTAATTTCAGGGGTGGTATTTGGTCACGAACTATTCTGAAGACCAGGGGTTCGTCCGAAAGCTCATGTGTTTTAATCGTCGTTGTTTCGAATACCGGCCTTTAGTTCTTTCTGTCCGTCGTTTAGATTTCTCGTCTTTCTTTCTCGCCTGTTCAGGCCTCCTGAGCCTCGATCCTTTGTTTGCAGATTATTTCTTTTAGAGGGGGAAGAGGGGTTCGTCAGTCGGTCGTCAACAAAAGCGTAGATACCCTAAGCAAAGCATGTTGGGTATGAGCGGACCTCTTCTTTGACCCACTCGCGCTGAGAGGGGGCAAATCTCTCAATAAGTGCAGCCTCGGGGAGTTTCCCATGAAAATCGGATTCGCCCTTTGTTGAACGCTCATGCCCACTAAACCCAGATTTGCCTGTGTTTCGTGTGAGCTTCAGCACATTCTTCCTTTTGAGACTTTGCTTCTGGTGGAGTATCTTTCTGCAAATCAGGGTGCTCATTCCAAAAGGAAAAAGCATGCCGCAAGGAAGATCTCGAAAATATCTACTTCCTTTGCAAATCGTCCTGAGGAACCTTTGCCCCTCTCCCCGCCCTTTTTCTCCTCATTTACTGGTTGCCCTTTGTGAACAAAGGGCGAGCGAAAAAAGCGGAGCGGCATCCCCGCAAGTGATTCTTGGCAGGAAGCCCGCAGCGCGATGGAACCTTTCACAAAAAGACCCATCCGAAAGCCAAGTGTAATAAAGTGACGCCACATCGAGTTCTTACACACAAAAGAACAGATTCACTCACACGAACAAACCCCCGTGCTTTGCGAAAACACGTCCCGGCTATTTGCACCAGCTATTTTGTGTGTAACCATACAGGGGGAGCTTGCCCAGGTGCGGAACACTGCTCAGCAAGGGAAAGGGCTTCCGAAAGCAGGCTTAAGCCGGTCCACCCCTATCCCCTGGAATCGCATTGCCTGCCGCTCTCCATGACGGTGCACCACGTTGCACGACAGTCAATCAAATCCACCCCTCTCCGGAGTTGCCCGGTTCTGTATATTTTACGATGTTATCAGGAGGGGATGGACCTGCAGGATTGGCGTAAACACGCTTGGTCCGGGGCTTCGCTTGGGACGGCTCGTGCCTCGGCAAATACGCGTACAAAGAGTGACATGTCCGGGTTGTAGCCAGGCACACTTAGTCGACACAGGCATTCGCTAGACAGGAAAACGATGCCGACGCTGCTGGCTAAGTGTGAAAGCAGTTGGAGAGCTGCATTGGCTTGCCCATGACACTCTGCAAACCCGCGCACGGATGCAATCAGCTCGTCGGGCGTGCCGAACAAAGCTATGGCACAATGACTAAATCACCGGTTACTCCTTTTCTTCTTTGCGTTTGCGTTTTTCGCCCGGAAAGCCTTCCGCGCAAGAGGACCGCTGCTTCACAGGGGGACCACCCAACACGTACTCTGATACTTTCTCTGTGCAATCACGCGCGGGCGACAATAGGAGCGAACTTGCCAGAATCACTGGAGAAACGCGGAGAATGATGGAAATGACTACGTCCATCCAAGACTGGTCGGGAGGAAGCACCGTCTGGGGAATATTCTTCGCCCCCACAACCTGGCCACCACCTTTCCCATGCGCCCCAGGTTCCCCTTCGGAGTCATAAACTCTCTCAGGTTGGCCCGGGGGTTGCACCAGAAGTCTTTCTTCGCCCATCTCAGGGAGGTTTGGACCTCTGCGAAGCCCTCGCGGCGTCGAACTTCACTTGCGCGAGCCTGGTCTTCATCGAAGATCAGCTGTTTCGGGGGGTCACTTCATTGCCGCTCACGCAAAAACTCATGGAATTCTTAAAGCAGACTCGACCGGTCTATCTGGCGGGTCTGAGGGCGGTGTCGCTGGAAGAAGCTGCTTGAGTTCTGATGATGATGCCTGATGAACGAATAACTGTTCGACTTGCTACCGACACACTCTTTTTTTTTCCTTTCTTAGCACTAGTGGCTTCATTTGGCAATACGACCTAAGGTACTTCGTTTGGGCAACTATCAACCGAAATCAAGTGAGCTCAGTGGGCTTCCAGATCTCAGCACCCTCGTGGGGAAAGGCTGGCTTGTGGAGGCTGCTAAGTCCCCTCCGCAGGTGCAGGAAGAAACGGCTGCAGAAAAAGATTGCTTCAATGTCCGGATGGGCCGAGAACCAAGAATTCATGAGAATTCTCCTTTGTGGGATTGGGGAGAAAGGAGGGTGTCAAAGTTGTCATAGAAAGCCTTTCGGAAAGAAGTTTTTGCAACGAAGGAGGAGTTCCAGCTGCCACCTGGTTATGACAAGAGAAAAGGTGTTCTGCCTCTGTTGATTTTGAACAAGGACTTTTTTATAGGAAATACTCAAAGAGACCGCCAGTCTCAGAATTCAAAACCCTGTCGATCCTGCTGCAGATCTCACAGAGCAGCCGTTGCTGCGACTCTTGCTCCGTAAAAACGCATCGCTCAGACTGAACTAGTTGCCAAGAGCGGGCTTGCTTCTCCCAAGCTATCACCCAGAGAAGTCACCAAAACTGATTTATATTCTGTGCCACGTGTGCTGCAGTTTCCCTCGAACTTTGCTGCTCTTTTGTCAGAACTACAGAATGTTTCACACGACTCTCGTGATCAAACATTAGAGAGATCGGCAACAAGGCCAAGACCTCGCACACAGAAGTCTTGCTGTGCGACTCGCGGCCTCCTCAAGAAGACCCTGCAAAGAAGTGCTCATTCAAAAGAAAAAGATGGAGAAGAATACGGAAAGGCAAATACGAGGTCGCTACTCGCCGAAAGCGACGGTTGTATTTTGTAATCGAAGGGTTGAACGGGTCTTGCCGTGTTTCTGTCGCACTTGTGGTGGCGAGCTCATATGTAACCTATTCTTGTCAACAGCGCAAGCTGGAAGCAAGGTGCTGCAGATCCTTTGTCTAGCAGACAGAAGGAAAAAGGAGAAGCGTGTTGGTACCACGTGTACCTTGCAGTCGGTCCCCACGGGGAATCTGCCCGGGGTGACCGACAGCCATGGGCAGCTGGTCAACTAGCCAACCTGCTACCCGCTGTGTCGTTGTACTCTTACGTATTATTCCAGACTCGTAATGAATACCCCAACGGCATGTGTCGTATGTACTGCGTATTTAGAAAGGCCATTTCCACGATACTGACATCGCCTCCCTGGGCCGGCTGCGGTCAGCCTGCGATTATTTCGCTGTGATGAGGTGCTGGCGCTCGTTGACGTCGTCATCGTCGTCGTCGAGGGCGCCGGACTGAGCGGCGGAGGCACTGCGGGAGGCTCTCTTGGCGTCCATCTTGGCCTGCTTCAAGCGGACACGCTCGCCTGCTTCGAACGTGGAGCGCGCCATGTTGTCCGTTTTGAACAACGTCATCATCATCGCTGCGATCACCCAGCACCCTGCCATGACGTACCCAGTAATGTGGACCCGGTTCTGCTGTTCCTTGCTGTTGTCGGGCGCCGCGTTGATGTACGCGCCGAACACAGCGGAGACAATGAGCCCGACGTACTGAGCGCACATCACAACACCAGCAGAGCCGACTGCCGGAGACGCGGGGTACACCACTTCACATCCAAGCTCGATCGCAATCGAAAAGCACGGCTGCGCGAAGAACCCGAAAACCGCAGCCAGGACAAACAACCACCCGTTGTAATCCGGCAGCCCCGTTCTGCAAGCAAGGACGAAGAACGCGACCAAGATCGCAGCGCCCGCCACGTAAATACCAATCAAAGCTTCTCTGTGCATGGGGTTCTTGCCCAGGTACCCAGCAATCAAGCCCGCGCCGATGATGCCTGGCAGGATAACCATCACACC
The DNA here is from genome assembly GCA_030068145.1 of Diplonema papillatum. Classification (NCBI taxonomy): domain Eukaryota; phylum Euglenozoa; class Diplonemea; order Diplonemida; family Diplonemidae; genus Diplonema; species Diplonema papillatum. The sequence goes on along the minus strand of JAPJBO010001508.1, from coordinate 25,874 downwards.
GCAAATGCCGATGGCTGTATGCGGATACCCGAACGGGGTCAGCAGGTTGTTAAGCATGATGGCGATCGCGTTGGTCTGCCCAAAGGCGAGACCGAAGGCAAACGACAAGAGCCAGTACTCCCTGTTTTTCAGGAGCTTGAGCTCGTCCAAGTAAGTCATCGATCCCTTTTCGTTGCCTTCTCTCGCCGCTGTGGCGGCAGCAGAAGGGTCGGTCTCTGGCCGTTCTCGAACGAACGCCAGCACGAACGCAAGCATCAGGATCCCAAGGCACATGGTCACGAAGTTCAACTTCACGACGTCTCCAGGGCCTTTGGCAATCGAAGGAGAAAGCATGAACGCCAGACCAATACCGAATGGGTTACCCAGTGCAGCGATCGCAGTGGCCAGGGTGCGCTGCTTACCGGCGAACCACTGCAGGGAGACTAAACCGAGCAGTTGAGAAATGACTGGCCGTGCCAACCCCGACACGCACTGTCCGATGACGACAAGAAAGAAGGTCGACGGTGACTGTCCCATGTACCGCAAAGCGCCACCGGCGCACGTGAACAGCGCTGCCAGACGTACCGAGTTGCAGAAGCCAATGCGCTGTGGTTGTGTGTTTCTATATTTTGTGCCACTGAGATCTTAGTAGCGTCGGACTGACAAGCACACGAGTTGTTCGATGCCTTGTTCAGGTCTGCCCTGTGCAGCTCGCTATTCTTGGATGCTCAACATAGCGATGGTGGGCTTTCTGAGGTAGGTCTTGCATTGAAACAAACAACAGTCAATGAGCATCACCTCATCAATACTGATCTGCTTCGCATACGGAAATTGCAACGTCCGGAAGGTTCCTGTAAACCCTTGTGTCGGCTTCGTGTTCTTTCCTCCTTTCCTCCGTCAAGAGTAAAGCTTTAAAATTAGAAAGTGGTGCCACACCTTGACAAGAGGAGCTGCCGTCCAGACAACAGGTCCGTACAATCCACTCATGCACATGGAAAGGATGTTAACTACGTTTTCAGAGACGTCGTAATGTTTTGCCACATCATCGACGACGACACTGTAGGTCAACCAGAAGGCGGCGTTAATCAAGTTGACCAAGAAGACAGTAGTTAGAACTAACCAACGGTACGGTGTGACCATGTACACTGCGCTGGAGACGTCCGAAATGGCTTCTTCGTCATTAACTTCGTGCTGTTCGTTGTGTTGTAATGGCTTCGCAACTAGTAATGCAAGAAGGCAAAAGACCGGGAGGGAATATTCTGCATCGTATTTCTTTTGTGCAGTCGACGATATACGTCGTTCTGATGCCTGACGACTTTGTTTCTTTGCTTGCTTTGTTTTCCTTGTGGACCTTTGATTTCCTCCTTTCAAACAAAAACCTCTTCCGCTGGGACAATCCCCACTCACCAATCAGCTTTTTTTTGTGTTTCCGACGATCCCGAATGGACGTACAGATTTGTGTCTTTCGACCTTTTGTATGCTTGTGAAGTTCAGCGTAGTGCGTGCTTGTGGTGATCGGTGGGGTTCCCACAAGAAATGCTTTGTGTTATCGTATCTTCGAGCTAGACTTGATGAGAAGTGGCCCATTCTGTTGCTTTCCCGCTGGGCTCCTGGTAGCGGACTCGCGCGCAAACGGACAGTATGACTGCTGTGTTGCGGGCCGCAAATTCATCCAATATTTGTCTGTAGGTTACCTCACTCTGTCCAAAGATGCGCGTGAGGTTGGCTTCGGGTCCGTAGCATAGAATATGTCGTTCATCGCCAGCCGTCAAGACATGATCTGCACTTCCTCGGTGGCACCAGCCTACGGCGCACTTTTTTTTTTTGCGTTTGCTTCCAGGGGTTATTCTAATCCCCGAAATTCTGAAAAATCCCGGTTAAAAAATCTTTGATATGGCCAGAAAAATGCGCGTGGGAAGCATGGATTGCTGAAGCAAGCAGTGTCCCACACAGTAGCGTCATATGTTCACAGTGTCGACCACAGTGGCACCACCACTACCCAAATGCAGCGAGCGACATCTCTTTTAGTTTCAAAATCCTTTCAGGCCTGTGAGCTTCAGGATAGCAAACGATCCTCCAGTGACTGATTACTGGGTGTGATGGAAAACACAATCTGGCTGCTGCTTCTCCACTTTGTTGTAGCCTTCACTTAGTGGGCACTACGGCATGATGGCCTCAACGCCTTTCAACGAATCGAGGCAGGGCGAAGCTGCTCACGACAGGCGCCCCCCAACACGCTAATCCCAACGCCCCTCATGCCCCATAGATATTTCTGGTACACACAAAACAGCAACTACGCCTCCAGGATCTGAGCCTGTAGCCTGGGTCCCTTGCCAAAAAGTTTTCACCAGAAATCCCCATGGTTAAAAAATGAGACAAAACCATATCGGAAGCACTTAAGTGGGGAAAATATTTATCGGAACGTTTCCGATAAATATTTTTTTGTTTCCGATAAATATTTTTTATTTCCGATAAATATTTTTTTTGTTTCCGATAAATATTTTTTTTGTTTCCGATAAATATTTTTTGTTTCCGATAAATATTTTTTTGTTTCCGATAAATATTTTTTTGTTTCCGATAAATATTTTTTTGTTTCCGATAAATATTTTTTTGTTTCCGATAAATATTTTTTTGTTTCCGATATAAATATTTTTTGTTTCCGATAAATATTTTTGATACGGGTTCCTGGGGACTAGTCCCCAGTGCGAAATGTGACCAAGGGGAGTCCCATTGGGCAAGCAATTTCATTGGATTTTGCGAGGACCCTAAGTAATCCGGAGCCAGTGTGATAGACCTCTGTGATGTGGGCCGCTTCACTGCTCGTCTGCATGTGGACTGCTCTGTACCTGTGCCTTCTCCGCGCTTGCAGCTTTTCAAGCCGGCCACGCCTGCTTTCCCTTTTCTGTCTTTCGACCTCGGTGATCCCTCGCGGGCGTCCTGCTGTGCCATCTGAATCTCCTCGCCTTCCTTCGTGGTTTGCTTTGCGGCGCGGGTCTCTTCAGAGCCGGTCGTCTTCGTGTGCGCTGTTCTGTCATCGCTTGCCTTTGTTGCCGATTTCTGCAACAAAGGCAGTTTTGGCCCGTGAAATGGGCTACTCTCTTTTATTGTGTGAGTGCTTTTGTCTCCAGGATTGAAATGAGGCTGACGCGGAAAATCCTACCGTCCGACATGGCACAAGTCAAGGGAAACAAATATTTTACGGGAACTAGTATGCACGGCAGCCCCGATACTACTAAGCCCCGTTGGCATACTTACACTCCATGGCTGCCTCGATGGCACCAAATCCGTAGTCGTGGTTAGACATTTTCAGGTAGGAGGATGTTACCTGGTCAGGACCGCATGCAGTTTTGTCGTATTGGGGCCGCATAGGACCCGGATGAAGTCGTTGCGAATACACACAACAGATCAACGAAGGGTAGAACTGGGGAACATGCAGATCAGACGGAAGTAGAATGTGCAAACTTATCCTTTTCTTGACTTGCCGTTCTGAAAGCTGTTGAGGGGCCCCTACGTAGGTTCTCGCATGATTCGTTCGCCTTTGTAACACTATCCGTTTGTAGTAAGCTTTGCAGTTGTGTTCTTGCAATATCTAGCCGAATGGTGGGTGGCGGATTTCCGCGCTCGTGCGCAAGACGCAGTTTTACTGCAACTGCAGTGTAAGCCGAACCCGGTTCGTGACCTTTGTCGCGGTGAAGTGGTACAAAGTCTTCAGCTTTCAGATCCGGATACTGCTCAATGCAACCAGATAGTTAGATGTCACTTGATGGATACCCGTGTGCTGCATTCGAAAAGGTTTGCGTATCTGGCGTTGAAAATTGAACAGCCTTTGCTGGGGAGGCTTTCGACCCAAAACTAGATAGAAAAACGATCGTATTTGGCTTCGTCGCGGTCGTCCACGGGACGAAGTAGGTGAACCTACTGTCAAAGTGATCAATACTTATCGGAAACAGAAAAATATTTATCGGAAACAAATATATATTATATCGGAAACCAAAAAAATATTTATCGGAAACAGAAAAATATTTATCGGAAACAAGAAAATATTTATCGGAAACAAAAAAAATATTTATCGGAAACAAAAAAAAATATTTATCGGAAACAGTTTCCGATAAATATTTTCCCGACTTAAGTGCTTCCCTTATGGTTTTCTCCGTTAAAAAATCTTTTTTCACCGGCCTGTTTTCAGAACTTTTTTTTTTTTTGGTGAATTCTTTTTTTTTTTTTCCCGACGACAACTAGTGTCAGACTAGCCTACCCGAAGGCAGTTGATTCCTTTAGGCAAGATTTCTCTACCGGCGGAAGTTGTTTGGGTTAACGTCTTTTTTTTTTTTTTTTAACCATACAGGATAATCCCTGTTTGTCTCTGCTCTCGGAAAGGAATAATCTGCATCGTTGTTTTACGTTTGCCTCTGCTCTCACAAAGTATTGTGCTTCTTTCGCCTTTTTTATTCACGCGTCTCGTATTCAGGTGCCCGTTTGTTGTTCTTCCCTCTTTTGTTTATGAAACTGGCTTTCCGTGTTGACTCGCTTTAGTTCGGTTCTGTAAAGATGCAAGCATGGAGCCAGGTTGAGCGGTCTGCGTTGACCTCGCGTGTGCCGTGCCGGCGCTGCGCGCGTTCTGTTTGCTACGCCCGGAATCGGGTCCCGTTCAATCAACCGAACATGGTGACCCTGGTCTAGGCAGACAAACGGACGGGAAATCAATTCAGATGCAGTGTTCGTGTACAGCAAGAGAGACATACCCGAGAGCCCGCGACATTCAACCCGACAACTTCAGAGTTGACTTGATTCATTGCGACGGAGAGACACTACCAGGAGCCCGACGAGACCAAGAAATTAATGTGCACGACTGCGGTAAGCGTTACGAGGGCCTGACCCCTTGTCTTTGTAGTTCCTTCGTTCACCCCCCGCCGCCGCCTTCTTCCGCGCGCAGAACAAAAGAATTCCTCTAGCTGCTTGCTGGTTCCTTTTCCCCCGTTTTACTTTGATGCGCTGCCTTTGCCTCCCCTCCTTTTGCCCCGTGTCCGCTCCTCGCCCTTCGATCCTGCACCGTGTGAGGTACAACACAAAATGCAAGGCAAGTGCAGGACTCGACCGCAAAATATGGGACCACCATACTGCGCCCCGGGGTCTTCCCGTCCTCATAAGTTCCTCGCTTCCCGCCCGTGCGGCACTGTCTCGAGTACCTTCGAGTACTTCCCTCGTAAGAGAATTACACGCCCCAGTTTCTCTCTACCGCGCTTGTTTGGGCGAGGAAAGCTACTAATCATGTCGAAAGGCTTGGCGCTTGTGCTGCACACAAGCCTCTACAAATAGCAAGCTACGCAGAAGCGGTAGTAGCTTTCTTGATCTTGTAAGTGCACATGGATAGTTTGCACGTGTGCTCAGGACCCAAAACCAAGTCGCCCCTGGCCTAACATCTCTTGCTATAAACGGTCTTTAGAATTAGCAGGTGTCGGCCCTCGCCGAGACTTTACAGCGTGTTGCTGTCCACTCAGGACTACGAGGACTTCGCATTTTCTCTTCCCTGATCGAAGCAAAGGGGAAGCATACAGGGAACGAACGCTGCTGGGCGAAAGGCGGAAAGGTGGACGAAGCAAGGACAAGCATTGTTGGAGTTGTGCCGATGGAGCCGTACCTTTCTTTCCTTTCGTTTGGCTTTTTTTCTTTCTTCTTACCGAACATGAAATGTTGGAGGAAATGAGAAGCTCGTCACCGAAAACCGTGGCGTTTTCACTTGCGGCCTGGATCTAGCTCAACGTAGAAACGACCAGGCACTGCGTTGAACATGAAAGCAACTCTCTCTTCCCAGATATGCTGTTCTTATCTCCTCGTTGTCCGACAACACGGAGACCCTACACGAAGGCACTCCTTGGGCCATGGGAAGTCAGGGCACTTGTCTCAGATTAGAATACCTGACTTTTTTGAATGCAGGGAATGCGCACAAACTATCGACGCGAACGTAAATACTGTAGCTCCCCAACGAGTCTCCCCGGAAATGGCGTGTCAGCTTCCCAGCGCCAAGTTCTGCCTTGCAGCAGTACCGTACTCCAACTCTGCTCTGAGGGGCGAACGAAGGGCGAACTGACTCAACTTGCAAATTAAACACAACAAACAGGTCTGGAAAACAGAGACGGCCTGAAAATTGAAAGCCGGCCGATACAAAGCGGGACCAACTATCCTCGGATTGCCTGATTTCATCTCACGAGCCAACTATCCTCGGATTGCCTGATCTCATGGGACCGAATTGTCGGTTCTCACGGGACCAACTATCCTCGGATTGCCTGATCTCACGAGCCAACTATCCTCGGATGGCCTCTTCTCACGGGGATTCTCGGATTGTCCCGGGTTCTATTCAAAATATTGACCCGACTTCCTGTGGCTGTGTTAGATGCAATGTCTCTTTGCGATGGCTCGACCCAGGCGTAACACGGGGTGGAAAGGAAAGGAAGCTAGTTACAGCAACTGTCAATGACAAACGCGTTTGCTACCATAAAAGAGAAACACCCCCGCCTCGATGTATGGTCAAGACCAAATTCTGCAGTCGCATGCACGCGTGCACGCATCCTGAGCGATGGCTGGTCAGTGGCGATGGCCACTACTAATCAGCTCAACGATTCGGGTCGCTGCAGTTAGTAGGCCTCTCCGGGTACATATTCCGAGTCTTGGCGGTTATGGTAATTTGAAATTCTCAAATTCTGCTCTCTAGCAAATAAGGCCGTGGGTACCCCCTTTCCAACACAGATCGCTGCCGTTTTTCTTGAGGCTCTTTTACCTTTTTGAGCACACGGTGAAGAGGCTTTCGGCTTTTTGGGTCCGTGTGACGCGGCGCAGTCGCCAGTGCTTGACGTTTCTTTTGGAATCGGCTGGGTCAACTCCCGCCCGACCCCCGTGCAGCGTTTATGGGGGGTTTCATGTTTCGTTCAAAACTCCAGCCCGCAGCTGAGGTTTCTGTGGGCGAACCAGATCCCGGGCGAGTGGGTGGCTCGCACGGTACGGATCCCCAGCTTGGCATCACACACCGAGCTTAGCATCAGGGTTCCACGGGAGCGGGGGCTCGCGCAAGCGGCGAACATAGCATCAGAAATTCACGGGGGGGGAGTCCGGGAGGACCCTCCCCCACGGGTACATACTCTGGTCGCACAACCGTAGGCCTGAGCAACACGGTTCCTCTAGACTCGCAAAGGGTGTGTCCTAGCACCCGTGTAGTATTCAACAGGCGTTGGTGCACCTTGGGGCTGCGCTTGCGCTGAACACGAATCCGTAGCACAGGGCAGAGCGGACGGGGTTGCGGCATTGTGCTCACTCCGACTCAAGCTTTGCATGCTGCGGTTGACCGCTGCGCTCTTGTCCCTTCTTGTTCTCGCGGAAGGTGCTAGTTCGCCATCGAATCGCCATGTACATTTTAAAACACTGGCTGGATCAGAATCGGGCGGGTTGACTTCAAGGGCCCCCAGAACCGCTTCCGAGAGAGCAATCTCGGTAAACGATTCAAGAAAGAATTAAAGAAAGAGAGAGACGAGTTAAAGTGCACGGTCTCTCTCTCTCTCTCTCTCTCTCTCTCTCTCTCTCTTGTTGGTGAAATGAAAGCGAGAATGTGGGGTAAGCCCTGATTATTAGATTCACGGTTAAACGAAGCTAGCGCACAAGGTTTGCCTGATCTCGCACCTACTTTCCGAAATAGATACTCTATTCAAACTCTCTCTGGGGCCTGAACCACGACACGATACGATCGAAGAGGTAGTCACCTGGTGACTAATGCAGGCCGTCGCTACAGATGTTCTGCATTCTATCTTCGAACTCTCTGGTGAGTCTTTGGTCCGTTCTCTTCTTCAGACGAACCGTGTCTTAGCTTGATTCGTGGCCACAGATAACAGACGCTTCAGGCGGCAAGAGCTGGTGGGAACGCACGTGCCCGACCAGAAATCATGTCCTTGTGGCACCTACAGCTAAGCTGAAGACGCGATAACTATTCATGCTGCTCCGTCGCGGCAGTGGGAGTACAGCGGTCCTGATCTTACCCAAATTCAGCACTGGTGTAAGGTTAAGTATGCAGGCCCAAGGCCCCACAGCAAAACTTCGCACTCGTGCACGTCAGTCCAGATTCAAGTTGTGAGTGGGCCCACTTGCGGTGGTGCAGATCATTTTTAGTGTTGTCTCCAACACAAAACCTCGGTATGAACATGATACGCGATTTCTTACGGGAGGGTGGCTTGCGCTTCGCCTGTGCCTGTACCTTTCTCACGAAGCAGAGCTTCCAGCTGAGACAAATCAGTAATTACTGGTGCACTCTTCGTGATCAGCCTTGCGGGACCAGCATTGTTTGCAGCAGGGTTTTAGTTTTCCTTCTTCTTACGACGGATTCAAAGGACGGAACGAAAAAGAGAACCGATAAGCGAACCTCGCGGAGGTCCAACATAACGTGAAGGTCAGAACGAGGAAGCGACGAGAAGTTTAGATGGCCTCAAGGAGGGCGAGGAAGCGCAGCAAGCACAGCACAGGCGCTATTCGTTTATTTTTTATTTAAGCTTTTTCCCCCTTCTGTTGGCGTTTTGATTGTCTTGCCATGCGAATCACTGAGCATAAGGCAAGGAACACTTGCTGGCACACGACAAGTGTTGAATCGAATGACAGAAAAGCAAGGCTGGACGCAGTGCGTAGCTTCCTTTGTGCTTGAGTCCGTGTCACGGTACGCCATGCACCTGATCCTTGTTGTTTACTACTCCGTAGTGAGGGAGTCGGGGTGCCAGCGCGGGGGCGCTCTCGGGGTTTGCAGAACAATTGGGCGTGCACTGATAAAATGAATCGACCACGATAATCTTCTGTCTTGTACCCCCACTGCTATTGTGGGTGTTTTCGGGATTCCACCTGAGGTTGGAACCGAAGGAGGGGAGTTTGCAGGAAAGAACCGTGCCTGGCGTAATTGTGTGCTCAACTACTGATCCTATCTGCACCGTCTTCCAGTCCTGTAAGCCACGGACATAGGAGGCGGGCCATCATCAGCGCGGGACCTAGGTAGACGAGACGGCCGTGTGAGCCTGGTTCCGGGAATAACTTCTTGAGTATCAAGAGCGCGCGGTGCAAGACAAAGAACTTTAGTGATTGGACGATCAGCATCAGCTGATCCACGATGACGGTGATGCAGTGCGATGTTTTGGGCCTTTTGTCTACAGAGCATCATCGGCGCGGAGGCGGGCCCCACTAAGTTTCGCTTCATTTTTCGTGTGCAACCGTTGTTCTGAAATGGTTCCCTTGTTCCCTATACAGCTGCCAGCTGTCGATGCTGACTTCTTCTTGGAAATGGGAGGAGGATCTGGGTTAGTCCTTGGATAGAATCCTTCCTCTCATACACATTCGACAACCTAAAGCCCCGGACAGACAGACTGGAGGGTGAGAGGTACACCCCCTCCCCCTTCGCCCGCCTGCGGCTGGCTGGGAAGTCAGCCTGGAGCAGTTGCCTAATAACACTGGCGAAATGCGGCAGACGCGGGGTTGGATCCAGCCATACGGAGTAAAAGTCTGTCTGGCGGTTGCGGCTGTTTACGAGGGTCGCTTTGGAGACCACGTGCAGGCCATACCGCGGTCATATAAGAGGGACGGGAGGTCAGAAAAAAGAGAGAGAGAGACGAGTTGGGGTGTAGGACCACCTCTCCGAAGCGATTCCGGTCTCTCGTCACTTCCCCCGTACTTCAACGGTGGGCGGTAGTCGTCTCGTCGAAGGCGTGTTGCGGTCGGCGACTCTGGCACGGTGGGTGACGGCGCCGTAGGAACAGCCACACACAGGCATCCTGCCAGGCGGGCGACTCGCGGGAGATCGCCGCTATGCTGTGCGTCCTTCTTGTATGCGGCGGCCAGCGCTGTGACGGGAAACTGCAGCTTTCACAAGGTAGACGTATCACTCCAGTTCGTGCAACATCCTACTCTGTCTACCGCCCAGCGGCGAAGCGCAGACGATACCGTAGGCCTTCAGCGCATTCGCGGTCCCCGAGAGTGAATCTCAGGCCTGGACGAAACCACCTTCTTCACCAGTAGCACCATTGGCGCCGCCTCACCAGCACAACGACGGGTGCAGTCAGTGGCTACAACCTTAGACGACACAATTCATAGTACGGAATGAGGAGAAAAAGTCTGCTCTTCAGTGTTACATCGTGGCGCGCAATCGCCCCACACGTTCTCTTCCACGAGCTGCTGTGTGGTACTTTCAATGCAAAGAAGATCAGGACAGGGTACACTCTCACCAAAAGAGGCACACCATCCTCCGTAGAACTCAGGCTCAGGCTGTCTTGTTCCTACTCTGTCTTCCGCCCAGCGGCGAAGCGCAGACGATAACGTAGGCCTTCAGCGCTTTCGCGGTCCCCGAGAGTGAATCTCAGGCCTGGACAGAACCACCTTCTTCGCCAGGGGCACGATTCGACGCGCCGCCTCATCGGCACAAGTACACGGGTGCGGTCAGTGGCTACAACCTTAGACGACACAATTCATAGTCCGGAATGAGGAGAAAAAGTCTGCTCTTCGGTGTTACATCGTGGCTCGCAATCGCCCCAGACGTTCTCTTCCACGAGCTGCTGTGTGGTACCTTCAATGCAAAGAAGACCAGGACAGGGTAGGCACACCATCCTCCATAGAGCACCGGCTCAGGCTTGGGCTCTGCCTTGTTCACTCGCCGTTGCCAGGAGCATCGCCGTTGTCGTATAATTCTGCGCTGAGTTGTATGCTCATTCGCGTAGATCTCCAACAGCTGAGGTCGCAATTGTCTCTTTTGACAGTGAACATGCATGAGAAAATCGTGTTCAGAGGCGATGAGCTCCTACTCCGGAATGTGGATCTCCTCTTCGGTGCTGTGTGCCGTGAGCTCGCGGTCCCCCCACACTCTCTCTTCGACGACTGCCGTCGGCGATGGAGGAGCAGGTGCCTTCAAAGCAAAGAAGACAACGAGGGCAGGGTAGACTCCGATCAGGCAGAGTGAGACTGCCGTATACAGAGACGCATCGTCGTCGGTGGCCGTGAGGTACACCCCGACGATGGCGCAGACAATCATTGCGAGGCACGCTATCTCGAGCAGCCAGCACCACGCGCGCGTCATGCGCAACTTCCCGCTTTCGTTGATGCTATCTATCAGCTCGCTCACCGCGCTGAACCGCTTCTGGCCGCCCCAGCAGACGGCTCCCGTCTCGCAAGCGACTGTTGTGTTGTTCTTTGCTGGATGCTCGAAGTTCAGTGGTGCCCTCGCTTTTCGACCTTTAACAGAGTTACGTGACTGCGTCTTCAAGCACTGGAAAATGAATGAAGGGATGAGTTCCGGTGTAAGTTCAGGGTTGAAGTTGCTTTATTGGGGAGAGAGAGTGTGTGTCGGAATAAAGTATCATTTGGTACCGGAAAGTAGGTGCGAGATCAGGCAAGCCTGCGCTAGCTTCGTTTAACCGTGAATCTAAAAATCGGCGCTTACCCCTGTTCTCGCTGTCATTCCGTTTCTGCCAACGACTATGTCCGAGAGAGAAAGAGAGACAGACGCGAGTTAGAGTGCAGGGACCATCTTTCCGAGGAGTTTCCGGTCGCCTCACTACGACTTCTTGCTTGTAAGGCGGGCGTAGGTCATTCCGTCGGAGGCGCGGTGCGGTCGCGGCCCCACCACCGTGGGTGACAGCGACAACGTTTGACACAGCCAGGCCCCAGCATTTGGTTTGCAAAAGTGGGCAGACTTCTGATTAGGGGCGCAGATCAAGCTTGGGCAATTGGGGAAGTGCGAAAAACAAATGCAAAAAGGTGTGCATACCAGCTATGGGAAGAGCTACTCGTACAAAATTCTTGTCCATCACTGTGACCATCTCGTATCCAATGCTGCTTGGGGTTAGTGTATTCTGAAGACAAGGGGCACTATCCAAGAGCTCTGTGTGCTGGGACCTGTACATACGTGCGCGCGTACTCACTCAGGGAGGCGACGCGATATCTTCTCATCCAGCAATGTTTTGGCTACTTGTGGACATCAAAGGGTTGGCTCACAGTAACCTAGCTGGGGAGAGGCGCGGACACGGGGATGGAAAGAAGAAGAAACAGGCCGCTCCTGGTCCAGGAACGTGACCGTCGACCACAGCTTGCAATGCTTGAGTCGGAGGCAGCACGGTGCTACAACCCCGTCCGCTCTGCCCTGCGGCTGACCGTCTCGACGAGCTTGTGTTCAGCGCAAGCGCCAAGCCCCAAGGTGCGCCACGCCTTGATGCTTTCGTTTGGTAAATCGGTAGCCGCTTGACCCGTAGGCCCGTGGCTCTGCAGTACTGCCGAACACGTGAAGCTTGGCTCCCGTGTAGCAGGCTTTCCCTGGTGTCAGGGGGATGGAAAAAAAGTATTGCAGCATACTCGCCAAAGACGAAGGGGAGCGAGCCCAAGGCTATCGCAGAGCAAACAATAGCCGCTAACTGTCCTGTCGTCAAATCCTCGAAAATGTCTCTGAGAATGCCGATGCCAGCCAGTGTCCAAGCATGCAGCGTAAGCAACGCCTGTGTGTGAGAGAGAGTGTGATCAAAGTATAGCCCACTTCATAGTTGCCAAAGAGGTCTCAAAACCAACCTGCTTCAGGTGTCTTTCACGCGTGCAGTCTGCAAGCGAGCGTTCGCCTCGAAAACATAGCCCATACCAATGACGCAATGCCCGCGAAGTAGACAACCGAATAGCAGTTGCCGACAGAAGCATCCATCGCCGAAGCGACCGCTGCCGCGACTTCGAAGGTGAAGCGGTACCCGACCCCCAAGTGGGCGTCCTCGCCGTGCTGCACCATGTCGGGGATGTCGGAGAAGCGGGTCGTGCTGCCGGTGGCGGCCTGGTACGCGTTGCCTTGGCTGAGCAGGTGGCCGGCGGCGCAGAAGGTGGCCGCCGCCGTCAGCAGCGACGCAAGCAGGACGGTGCCCGCGGCAATGGCCGCGTACTTGACAACGTCGCGGTTCGGCTCGTTGAAACTTCCGAACGAGATGAGCACCGCGCTGCCGGCGTTGCACGAGAACAAGGCTTGGCACACGGCATCGACGACAAGCTCAGCGGAGGTGAGAGAGCCGCTCGAGACTAGCTGCGAGAAGCCGTCGCCGCTGCCTGAGAGGGAGCTGGAGGAGAAGATCAGGGTCCACGTTTGGCCGGCCACAAACAGCACGCAGCACGTCGCCGCGAAGTTGCCGCTGGCAACGACTCCGTCGAACGACAGCCAAAACAGAACGATCCACGTCCACGCGAGAGCGATGAGCAGCTGCATCGAGAACGTCTGCCCCACCTCCGAGATGGACCCCGCGAAGTGATCACGCGCAAGGTCGAGGCTCGGGCGGGTTGGGGGGTTCGTCTCGATATGATCCACCATCCACGGAAGGGGAGAAAATGTGGAATCGTAGAAGTACAAACACGCGTACGCCGCCAGCACAGCGTAGCACCATGTTGCCAGGAGGCACATCCACCCTGCTCCGTAGCCAATTCCGACAAGCCTCGGGTGGATCGACTCGTAAGCGCCGGTAGCCCCCTTTTGCTTAAACTGCCCCACGGCTAACTCCAGGAGCATGACAGGGTACCCCAGCACCAATACGGCGACGAAGTAAACCCACACGAACATGCCTCCGTGCCGCGCTGCTAAGAACGGGAGTCGGAGGCTGGTGGCAAGCCCGCAGCAGCACCCGACTGTCGTCGCCAAGAAAGCATTACGCGACGTCCACCGCTCCCTCGTGCCTCCGACATGGTAGTCCATCCGCAGGTGGGGAGGGCGGGTTGGCCGGCGTCCAACCCGCGGTGTGGCCCCCGCTGTTTCCTTGCGTCACACGCAGGAACCGCGGCCACCCCTTCTTTGTCTCTCTTCCCTTCCCTTGTCCCTCTCCCTTTGCAGAGTGTTTCTCCTCGAGTGAAACTGAAACTGAGAACGGACAGATGCCAGGTAGCCTTTCCATCATTCAAGGATACCGGACCGTCGCCCTATGCAAATTGCTGACTAACGTACGACGTACGTACGGGGGCTGGCTTTTGTTGATTGAACAGCACTTCAAATACGCACGGTCGGGCGCTCCAGTACGCATGCGTGTCACGGTGTTGCAAGTACGTATGTGCAGAAGAGAAAGGAAACAACAAAAGGGTTTGCTTCCTGCGAGACCAAAAAGTCAGTCGCACGTGGGAGTCCTTTTTCTATCTGCCCCGCTGCGGTAGTATACAACACGGAACAAACGGCCCGGAAGCGGCGAACGTGGTAGAGGCTGTATCTTTACGGAACCAAACCTGCGGAAACAGTAGCGCTGGTGCATGTCATGTCAAAACAGTTCGGGGTGTTTGGATGGCTACAGCGTGGAGCGGCTGTGGCTTCTTTCTCATCACTTTGCGAGCGTCACTCGCAAGGTAATCCTAATGTTTGCCAGACTCTGCTGTGCCACCACGTTTGACCAACAGCTGAGAAGTGTGGAGCATTCGATAATAGGTTGCCACGTCGAGTACGAACAGCATTCCGAGCTTGAGAGTAAACACCATTGTTAGGCTGTAAGCAGTTAATCGAGCTACAAACTCTTCAACAACTCTGTGAATCTGAAGGCGGCTGTTTGTAGCTCAGAACAGACGGGGTCACCTGCATGCTACGAGAGCGCAGGCACTCTAGGGCGCCTTGTAAAGTTTGCAGGAGAGAATACTCAAAGGGGCTGCCTGGTGTAGTTTATCTTCTCCTTCGTACTTCACGAGTGGCATCGTAGCTGCCTCGATTGTTTCCTACAGAAACAGCAGGTGCATGCGTTCGAAAAGATAGAAATGAGGGAGATCCCGTGCTCCCCAAAGTTACGTTGACCGCAATACCAGCCGAACGAGCGATGGAGGCTGGGAAGAGTGTTGGGAGACTTGAATCCGTTGGCCTTGGGAAAGGTGCGGCTGCGTGCCCTGAGCAAGCACACGCGCGCAGCACTGCATTGTAGTTGGTTGAGCTCCGCCCGGAATACGCGAAAATACTCGAGGGACTGCCTTGTGCTCATTTCGAAGGAGGCCGGAGGGGGAGAAAACAATACTTTTTTGTTGGACGCTGACGCCCGCCACTAAACCCAGATTTACCTGTGTTTCGTGTGGGCTACAGCACATTTACCTCCTTTGATCTATCGCAACTGGCAGTCTCCTCAAGCACTTCCTACAAAGCAGGTGCTTATACAAAAACGGCCCGGAAAAGCACGCGCCCTTTGGAAAAATGAGGGGGGCGACAACATGTCCACTCGTCCCCTCCCCTGCTCCCCGAAGTTGCACCTGCAGATCTCGGCGCGCGTCGTCGGGAACGGGTGGCGAACGCGGTCGCTCGCCACCCGCTTTTTTTTTTTTGTTTCTCTTCGCTTTGCGGTCGAGCAACGGTTTTTGTTTAATGGGTTTCGCGGAACCGGGGGGGGGGGGGGGGGGGGAATCTTAGTTTAATGTTCAGGGGGGGGGGTGCTTCTTGCGAAGCGAAGAACATGCGGATAAATAGATCCGAACGCTCTGAAGCTGCCCATTCCCACATTGAAAGAGAGGCCTTCATTATTGACACTTGAAAGGCCACGAAGGTTCAGATACCTTGGGTTCGGTATCAGCTACGACGCGTGAGTCCGGCAGCATTATACGTTTGCTGCCATCAGAGTGGTGCTGGCTTCCTGGCTTCGAATCGATTGCCCTAGTGAAACTAAATACACGTCACCTAGTTGATAAAGGACGCCGCCAGAAAGTCGACGGCACGCGGCGACAAGCCCGTCGTGAAGCTGCAGGGCTAAAAAAGCCAGGACGTACCACACACGGAGTGAGCGAAGAAGGTGACCACGCCTCAACGAGCGAACAGAGGTGCTGACCCGAAGCAGGAGCTTTGATTCATCCAAGGAAAAGTGCCTCGAGGGACCCGTCGTGCAACGACTTGCTCAATGAACCATTTTCTACGACAAAGCTCTAACTTCGCTGCCGCCATTTTCGAGAAGACGGAAAAGGGAGGAGGCTAGGAGGGGGGGCGATAGGTTACAGTGGGCACAAAAACCCCGTGTGCGACTCGGGCTCCTGTTGCGTTAGTGGTATGGTCCTTTGACGGAGTGAGCGGATGCCTCTCATCTCACCTTTAAACACGGCTGTGCCATCATGCTCTTGACAGACGATAGCGTCCGGCTTTGGGTATGTGTGTCACGGTCGTTGGGTGGTGTTGACAAGGGGTTTCATCGGAACACTCGAGCGAGGCTCCTGATACAGTAGTGGGAAGTCATATATGATAAGAACCGAACCGCACTGTACCAGCGGTGTCATTCGCAGCTGCCGGCAACCGCGACTATTCCGGACGAAGCAGGTGCGTCGTTCGAAGAAACAGAAGAGGGGCGAAGCTCGACTGGAGAGCACGATATTCCATGCCCAATGGCGGCCACTCTTTTGGAGGGGGAGTAGACCTGCGAAGCGCATCGCCGGGGCCCCGCCTTCAAGAGTGTGTCATCGGGAAGAAACGTCGAATACTCGTTTTTGACCCTGTGTGCGTACCGGCGCTAAACAGCCGCGAATTGCTCGCAGCTGGGGGAACAGCTAGCTTGACGCACACGAATCATGCGAGAGACAACCCCCCACTCTGTCCCAAGGTAGCGAGCCTACTCCACTGCGAAAGACGCTGATGTGTGCTGGATCATCAATGGTTCTTCATTCCTTTCATCTTTTGAAAAGCTTCCAGCAGACGGGATGACCGAGTGGCTTCTGAAAGCAGAGTTCAACCAGAACTAGGCTTTTCCACGCTTCCGTGGCTGGAGTTCGCTGTGTACACGGTGAGCTGCGGCCACATAAGACCTGCTTTTCTAGGTGTGGCCAGGAACGTGGGATGCACATCCGAAATGCAGGACTTTTTCTTTTGCGAAGCGTTCTATCAAAGTTTTGACAGACCGTCTGATGTACGTCGGAATGGCGGTTGTTTGAAGTCGTTCGGTGTCAAACCCAAGTGGCAAGTGCAGCTGGAGGATCAGCTGACAGACGGTGGCAGCAGCAGTTCCAGGAGAGGGGAGCTGGATGGTTACTTCTGCCACATCTCAGACCGTCGGCGAACGTGCCAGGTCCGTGATTGAACTGAATACGTTCTTGACGGGGAAGGACACACCCACCAACTGAACGCAGTGCATCGCCAGTGAAAAAAAGAGCGCCGACGCGGGGGATAGATGCCAGCTCGTTGGATCGTAAAAGTGGCGAGACTCCTGTTGAAACAGCGGGGGGTCGGGCCTTGGTGCATCGTTGAGCGTTACACGCAGGATGTGTCGGCGGATGGACCTCTGCGCTGAACGTGTAACCCTGTACGACGGGTGGGGAACGAATTTTCCGGAGCGGAACCCAAAGATTCCAGGGAGAGCCCACGGTTCAAAGCCACCAGAATTCTGATGACTCCCCGGACGGGAGACCCGGCGGCGCATCGAAAACGGTCTTCTGAGCCCCACCCCCTCTCCGGAAGGATCAGATCTTTGGGTCGTAAAAGCTGGCCATTTGCTTGATGGGCGCCCGTTTGACGACCTTGGCTGGGATGCCGGCGACGGTACAGTACGGATCCACCGGTTTGTTGACGACGGCCGACGCGGCCACGACGCAGCCGTGCCCGAGCATGATGTTGCCCAGGACCTGGCAGTGAGCACCGAGGATGACGTCGTCGCCGACCTTCGGGTGCCGGTCTCCACCCACCTTGCCCGTGGCCCCGAGCGTGATGTCGTGCAGGAACTGCACGTTTTTCCCAACGACGGCGGTCCCTCCAATGACCAGCCCCGTGCCGTGGTCAACGGTCATCCCGCGTCCCAGCCGCGCCTGCGGGTGGATGTCGACTGCGTAGGCCCTCGACGTGGCCGACTGGAGGAGGAGTGCGACCCACTGGTCCCCCGCGTTCCAGTAGTGGTGCGCGATGCGGTGGCAGATGATGGCGTGGTGGCCCTTGTAGAACAGGAACTGCGTCAGGTACTTGAAGTCGGAAGCTGCGAGGGCGGCGTCGATCTCGCTGTATCGCCAGCAGTCGACGACGATCGCGTCCAAAATGGACGGGTCGGCCTCTAGGGCGCTCGTCGTGACCACCTTCAAATCGACGCCCGGGAACCGCGGCAGCCCGCAGTGCACCGTCTCTGCGACGGCGCTGGCCATCGTTTTGTGGTCGAGGATGCGCGACTGCATGAATCCGGACACCAGCGGCGACTTCTCCGCGGCTAGCGACGCTTCCGTCCGCAGCCGCGCCCACACCGAGCGCGTGCTCGGCGGCTGCTTCGTGGCTTCGAGGGACCCGCCGAGGTGGACGATGGGCAGCTCTTTGCACTCTTGGTTCAACTCGCTGTACAGTGCCGTCGAAAGGTACCGGTCTCCGTAGTCGCATGCGAGTGTCACGACCAGCTTTCCAGCGTTGCGGCGCCTCGACGCGACGACCTGCGCCGCCGCCACGCAAGCGCCGGTCTGCACTCCGCCAAACATGCCTTCTTCGGCAGGTAATCGTAGGGCCATCGCCTTTGCGTCCGCTGGGGAGATGCTGATGACTTCGTCTATCATGCCCTCGACAAGGCGGAGGTGGTCGCTGACGATGTCGACGTCGAGGCCTTCTATCCGCAGCGCCGCGGCGTCGGCGACGACTTCCGGGGCCTTCGTGACGATCCCCGTCCCGGAGAAGATCGGGTTCGCCGAGCTCTGCACCGCCACGATCCGCGTCTTCGGCCGGTGCTCCCGGAAGTACCGCGCCACGCCGAACAGCGTCGCGCACGAGCTCGCGGGCAGCACCACAATCTCTGCCGCGCCCTTCGACGCTCGGTGGATTTCGGGGCCCGTCGTTTCGTAGTGCACCTGTTTTCGTTTGTCATCCGTGCGCAACCGACAGCTGATCTAAAAGCAGTAAGAGAGAGAAAGAGAGAAAGACGAGTTAAAGTGCAAGGGACCGTGGGAGCTTCCGGTCTCCTCACTTCTCTTCGTACTGTTACGTGGTGGGCGTAAGTCGCTCCGGAGGCGCGCTGCAGGTTGCGGCTCTGCTACAGTGGGTGGCGGAGCCGGAGTGGACGCTGCAGCGGGTGTTCTGGGCGGTGCGTGACCTCACCTCGCGGGGGTAATGATGACGATGATGCCTCGTGAAGCTGGATCCAGGGCGCAAGTGAAAAACGCCACGGTCTGCGGTGACGAGCTTCTCTCGTTTCCTCCAACATTTCACGAACAGCAGAATCCACAGCGCAGATTGACGCAGACCCACTGTTAATCCGAGTCTAGAGGTTGGTAAATTGAAATTCTCAATTTAGCTCTCTAGCGAGCTATCCCACTTTTCTGGGGCAGGCAGTGGGGGTACCCCCACCCCGGACATTTCTCTACCGTTTTTTTTTGGTATTTTTGAGAATTCAAAATTCGTCGAAATTTTTCTCGCGGCGGACAACGGCGTGGCACAGTCGTCAGTTGACGACGTTCCTTACCTACGGGTGGGAGGTTCGGTTCCCCCTGGTGGACTCTTTTACGGGTCTCCACTGGCTGGGCAAAAGGTGCGGATTTGCACCACGCCAGACTGAGCAAAACAATTCGGGTTGGACAAACCGGACCGGCAAGAAGCTTCGGGTTTGCACAAACGCCGGACTGGGCAACGGTTCGGGTTGCACAAACGCCGGACTGGACAAAAAGCCTCGGGTTTGCGCAAACGACGGACTGGACAAAAAGGTTCGGGTTTGCACCAACGCCGGACTGGACAAAAAGGCTCGGGACAAAAAGGTTCGGGTTTGCACAGACGCCGGACTGGGCAAAAAGGTGCGGATTTGCACCAGCGCCAGACTGAGCAAAACAATTCGGGTTGGACAAACCGGACCGGGTTTGCACAAACGCCGGACTGGGCAACGGTTCGGGTTGCACAAACGCCGGACTGGACAAAAAGGCTCGGGTTTGCGCAAACGACGGACTGGACAAAAAGGTTCGGGTTTGCACCAACGCCGGACTGGACAAAAAGGTTCGGGTTTGCACAAACGCCGGACTGGACAAGAAGGTTCGGGTTTGCACAAACGCCGGACTGGGCAAAAAGGTTCGGGTTTGCACCAACGCCGGACTGGACAAAAAGGTTCGGGTTTGCACAAACGCCGGACAGGGCAAAAAGGTTCGGGTTTGCGCAAACGCCGGACTGAGCAAAAGGTTACCTCTAGACTCGCTAAGGGTGGTCCTAACACCCATGTACTTCATTTCTCTGACTCTGAGACTCTCATGGCCAATCCTTGAAACAAGCATAGAACTACAAACATAAGCAACAGTCGCCAGCAGTGCGGAAAGAACAAGCAGGTGCGCTTTTGCCAAAAAAGAAAAGACTGGACTTCAGCTTCTGGGGCTGGAGCTCACGTGAAGGTGAAAGCGAATCTTCCCGAGTGAGTCCGAACACACGCACACATACCTGGCTGGCAGACATGTTCTGAAACTGGTTCATAAACACCGCCCGCTCTGACCGGCCGATGATTTCGTCGGCGATGCGCGCAGCCTTCCACACGGCGCCCCGCATGCCTTTCTTGCTAGGTGTCAGCACCAGCTGCGCTCCGAATGCTCTGATGCAGACACGTTTCTCGAGCGACTCGTTCTCGGGCATGCAGATGATGCACTTGAACTGCTTGCTGGCGCAAAGCATGGCCAGAGAGATCCCGATGTCTCCTGTGGATGCCTCGACCACCGTGTCTCCGACGTTCAAGACACCTGCCTTTTCTGCGTCAAGAATCATTGCCAAGGCAGTTCGGTCAGCGTGGCTCTTTCCTGCGAAAGTTGGGGTGTCATCATAGCAGCCACGGGGGAAAAGCCTTACTTTACACATGATGATCAGGCAGAACACTGCCTCCCCTGCATGCTTGCCAGCATCAAGAGGGTCTAGCGCTTTCATGTCTGCAGCTGGCAACAAGCCAATCTGCTTCCAGAGCCACGACTCTCACATCCGCTCTTATCACCGTGACACAGACGACAGTAGATGCACATTACGTGCGTGATGAACAACGGTTGGACCGGCGCATACACGAAACAGTTGTTTCGTGCCACAATGCCGAGACCCTAAGTAGGTACCCGCTCAGTCACACTCGGTGATGGCGCCGAATGCCGTGCTCTCATGATCTATGTCAGTGAGGCGACACCTCCCGGAGTACCGAGGAAACCCAGCTACACGGAACCCACCAGCTTCACGTGTCGGCGGTGATGCAACCTACTGGTCAAGCGGCTATGGATTTCCCGCTCAACTCATGAAGCCGCGGCGCACCGCGGGGCTAGGCGCTTGCGCTGACACAAGCTTGAGGTATAGCGATGCAACCACAGGAGCAGGACGCCAAGTCGCCGTCTCCCGTAGCGCGACGATGTACTTTTTTAAACCCCCTCCGCGCCGCTAGTGGCTCCTCGAAGACGGAGACCGCGAACGTCTCAAACCAGGAAGAAAAGAAGGCCGCACACCGGGATTTTCGAACTCCATTTTGATTGCGACGGTGGCGGGAAGCGCGCTGCAGACCCGGTTGAGGTACACGAGGCACGTGTTGCCGACCGCCGCGGCCAGGGTGTGGACGCCCCGCACCTCCTCGGAGAAGTACCGGCCGTAGACGGGCGTTTTTGGCGTTGTGTGCAGCGCCAGCGACGCGGGGAACTCGGCCTCCGGCACGACCTGGTGCCGTTCGCACTCTTCCTTGAGCCGCGAGTAGAGGATGGTCGACAGGTAGCGCTCGCCCTGGGACGGGACGACGGCGATGATGTCCTTCCCGGCGTATTCCGGCAGCGCAGCGAGCTGGAGGGCGGCGTGGACGATCGCGCCGCTGGACGTGCCGCCCAGGATGCCTTCCTCGCAGGCGAGCCTACGGGCCATGGCGACCGCCTCGTGGGACGTCACGCGGGCGATGGTCGTCACGTTGTTGATGTCGAGCACCTGCGGCACGAACCCGGCCCCGATGCCTTGTATCGCGTGCGGCTTCGCCGCGAACGGCGCCGCGTCGCCGCTCCGCAGGTGCGTCAGCGCCGCCGACTCTGCGGGCTCGACGCCGATGACCGCGGCCTTCGACCCCTTTTCCCGGAGAAACTCGGCCATCCCGTTGGTCGTCCCGCCCGTGCCGACTCCCATCACAAACGCGTCGACCTGTTTCCGTGTTTTGACAGCTTTTCTAGTGTTAATTGTGGTTTAGAGGTTCAGTGTCTTAGGGTCGCCGGTTGACCATTCATTGAGGGAGTCGGGTGTAGTGAAACGGATGTAGACGTAATTACACGCTCCAACCACGGCCAGCCGTGTTGGTAATGATGCGACCGACACCAAGAAGAAATTCGCTATGAATTTAGTTGTGGGCCCCCTACTTACCTTTTTCTTGTGTTATTTTCCTCTCTCTCTCTCTGAATGCGGATGCTATTGCATTGGCGCACCACATCGCCGTAGCCACAAAATACGGAAGCAGGCGAGACCGGGGGGGCTTCTGCGCTGCACTGAAACCCAGCGTCAGATGCGATGATGATGATGCAGGCTAACCCGAGAGCTAGCTCAGCACCTTTTGCTTGCGCTCGAAACATTCAAACTGTTTCCTTGGACTAGCGGGTGTACGGGGGAGAGTACGCTGTCGTCGATCGGGATTTGTTCTTCGCAGATTCCATTTGTACGACCATGCATGGTAACACACAGAAATGACACGAACAAAACAGCGACAACAACTTTGTTGAACGCTTACGCCCGCCACTAACCCCAGATTTACCTGTGTTTCGTGTGGGCTACAGCACATTTACCTCCTTTGATCTATCGCAACTGGCAGTCTCCTCAAGCATTTCCTGCAAAGCAGGTGCTTATCAGGGGGTTATGCACAGCAGCGGTTGGGTGAGGTAACTCACCCAAAAAAAAAAAAATCGAAAATCGGGTGGGAGGTTGGGTTGATTTACACTACCTCGGATTGGGTTGGGCAGGAGTTTGGTGTCTGTAATCTTGGGCGGTGCCCCCTGGACCCCCCATAAACAAGATTTCGAATTTTCGCCAGAGGCCTGTTACCAGGCATCAGTTTCCTGTTACAGGTTCCGAACAAGACAGAATCTGAAGTGCCATGTACCGTACCGTCTCCCGGGGGGCGGTGCCCCCCGGACCCCCCCTGCATTAAGACTCACCAGAGAAAATGGGCTTGGTGTCTAGTCTGAAGGAGAAAATGGGCTGCATAAGGTCCTGGTGCTTATACAACAAAAAAAAAACCCCCGAACCCCGAAGATCCGTGGGCACACCTTCCCCTGCATGCTGGCCCAAATCTCCGGCCCCGTGGTCTTTTTGTGGACGGCGGAATTGTACACCGACGAGAACTGCTGCGTGAGGTACGCGGTGTGCCCGGTGTGCGGGGCGCTCGCGTTGATCTCGCCGACTAGCTGCTCGGCGATCTTTTTGGCGCCGGTGATGCCGTGTTCGGACGGGGTCAGCACGACCTGGGCCCCGTAGACGGCGAGGTTCACGCGCCGCTCGAGGGACATGGTCTCGGGCATCGTCAAAATGACGCTGTACCCCCTGGCCGCGCCGAGCATGGCCAGCGCGATTCCGGTGTTGCCGGACGTGGCTTCGACGAGGGTCGACTTGCCCGGGGACACGGCGCCGTTCACTTCGGCTTCGTTGATCAGAGCGAGGCCCAGCCTGTCCTTCACGGACTTGCCCGGGTTCATGTACTCAAGCTTCAACGTGACGCGCGCGTTCAGCCCCTTGCAGAGGTTCCGGATCTGAACCATCGGCGTCCCGCCGATGCATCCGACGATGTCCTTCGCGATCGTGTCTCTAACCGCGAGGTGTGACAACAGCACATTGAGCCGGTCTTCCGAACGCGTAACCATCCCGCCGCAACCCCCTTCACACCCCCCGCCTCGCCGCCCAGCACGACAGCCCACCGCCCCCTCTTCCACCCCGCGAGCCTGTTGTCCGCTGTTGAGGTGAACTTGACAACGGCCAATCTTGCCAGAGGAACTGAGAGATGCTGCGTAACATCTTCTGTCCGAGATGCTGTGCTGTGGGTTCGTCCGTTCTTCTTGCAAAGACGGGCGCTGTATTTGTTTGTGCATGCCGGGTTGGTCAGCTTCCCACTTGTTTTCATCTGAAAGATCTTTTTGGCTTCGCAATACAATGTAGGACATTTCGCAAGAAGTTTGTACGCAAAGCGAGGTAGAATAGAGCATCTATCTGGTATCGGAAAGTAGGTGCGAACGAAGGTTCTGCGCTACCTTCGTTTAACCCTACTCAGGGCTTACCCGAAATGCTTGCTTTCTTTTCGAAGAAAAAAAGCAACAACCCTGTGACAATTATCAACGCGACCTTTCCGAGAGAGAGAGAGAGAGAGAAATAGACATAGAGAGAGAATAAGAGAGAGGAGCACAGTCAGACTTCGCAAGGTAGTATATGAGGGATTTGCGTGGCCTTCTGAACACGACGGTTTGGGGCTTTTGTTCGAGATGTTGCGCCTGGGCTTTATTTACTCTTCTTGCCCAGATACGGGCTGGAGAAAAGCGAGAGAACGAGAGAGAGAGAGGAGCACTGGTCAGACTTCGCAAGGTGATATTTCTTGCTGTCAAGTGGAAGGAGAGGAGGTGGGGGATTTACGCACGGACGTGGCATCGTCACGACCAGAGACGCAGAAGCAGAAACGGTCGCGGGTTGCCCACCACGGTCGCTCATCGTTAACACGCCGGAGTGTACGCCGAGAAGCTCGACGCAAGGAAGCGTTCGAGGTGCAGATACGGGACCGAACAGAACGACCTACTAGTATACTAAAGGCCGCAGGAACCGTTTGTTGCTTGATGGGGCTTTGAGTGATCACCTGCCCCACCATGTGCTCATGTTCTCATTGCATCGAAACTGACCGCAATCGTGGCAACTGGCAAAGGCATCGGCATCCTCAACTTCAAGTTAAGTTAAATTAAAAAGGACAAGATGGGCGATGGGTACCTGTTCCTGTATCTGTCGGTACGTGCTGAACTAAAGCATCTCATTCGCGTCTCATAAAAAGAGGGCCACGCGCGCCTGGGGCTGGCGTTTCAATTGTGACCACTGATCAGTCTCAAAATGCCAAGCATTACGGACAGCTTTATGCTCCCTGCTAGAACGTTGACGAGTCCTCGGTCAAGCGGTTCTCTGTCAGTGTATACAGTCAGTTGACTCACCTATCGAGCACGTGCACGCATACCCTCAAAGGGGCACCACGTGAAAACGGGTCCAGAGCACTTGTCGGCTTGCAATGTAGTTGCGTGTTCATGTAGCGTCGAAGGCAAGAGGCTGTCACAACAGAATGAACGGGACGAGCTCTCCGCTTGCGTACCCATCAGATATGGCACAGGTCACGATCGGCTTAGGAGTGGGAAATGTAACAACGTACAATGTGTGTTTACTGCCATATCCCATCTGCTGTCGTGTTTCGGTGCTTCAATCCACCGGACATATTGGACGGAATTTGTTCATTCGTGTTGATTAGTATCTGCACCACAGCCGCCTACGCCAGCTACTTGGCGCAGGAAAAACCCTTCGGAGAGAGAGAGCCCCTGCAATCGCGTCGACTGCTTGGCAAGAGGCTGCAGAATCGGAGTGTCTCAGCTCCCCTTGCGAGTTGCGGAGATCGCTCATACAGGAGCTGTGCCCCGAGGGGGCGCAGGTCGCTCGGTTTTGGCCGCAACCCAGAGCATTGCGCCACTAACGGCATCCAACACCAAAGTGCCGGAGCCGTCTGCTTTTTTTCGTCAAAAGAGTCGATTTCCCGCGCACGCGGTTTCGATTCATCGTTGAGTGGAAACGTTGGAGAAGGACCGCCACACATGGGCGCAGTCGGACGGTCGACATCACGGGGCTGAGGCAAGAGGCTGAGCAGCCTCGCTCACATCTTCGCCGCGGTTGGTTCCAAGTCTGCGAATTTCAACGCGAGCTGCGTGTCGAGGAGCACGGATTCGTCTGTTTTTTGTGTTACCGTCGATCCCGAAGGACGATCAGTTTGGTGTCTTGCGACCTTTGTTTGTTT
>JAPJBO010001507.1:0-41505 GCA_030068145.1 Diplonema papillatum | reverse complement strand
AAGCAGTGTCTCTTATAGGGCAGATCAGCACGAAGCGAGCAGTCCCTCTTCCAAAGCAGTCAGCACTGAAGCAGATCATAGCCAATGGGTATTCAGAGAGTGCCAAGCAGTGTCTCTTGTAGGGCAGATCAGCACGAAGCGAGCAGTCCCTCTTCCAAAGCAGTCCGCACTGAAGCAGATCATAGCAAATGGGTATGCAGAGAGTGCCAAGCAGTGTCCCTCTTCCACAGCAGTCCGCACTGAAGCAGATCGTAGCAAATGGGTATGCAGAGAGTGCCAAGCAGTGTCCCTCTTCCAAAGCAGTCCGCACTGAAGCAGATCGTAGCAAATGGGTATGCAGAGAGTGCCAAGCAGTGTCCCTCTTCCAAAGCAGTCCGCACTGAAGCAGATCGTAGCAAATGGGTATGCAGAGAGTGCCAAGCAGTGTCCCTCTTCCAAAGCAGTCAGCGCCGAAGCGGATCACAATGGGTTCAGTCAGAGTTAGAACCCTTCGGGTTCCAAGAGATGCAGCGGAGAACACGCGCCGCACCTGGTACTCTGCTCCCGGTCTACGTCAGTTCCGGGAAGCGACAGTTGCGAGACACCAAAACAAAATCGAAGGATAATGTTAGGTAGGTTTCGCTTCTGCCGACGCTTGCACGAAATTAGCTGACATTAAACCTCCACTTTCTAGCGTTTATTGTAGTTTCCTTTCTTCTTTCTTTACCCTCTCGGTGTACGGTTTGCGAGGGCAGAAATCGGCACACATCAGAAAGCCAGCCCTGAAAACTAAGGGCCGTGGGCAGTAAGGAACATCCTGCACCACACTGGCGACATCGCGGTACCACGTCAACCAGCCCTGAAGCCCGGTACCAAGCCTGCACGTTGCGGGCTGTGTCGTCTGCCCTATTACTACTTGTGTTCCCAACAATCCCATTGACGAACGGATCCATGGCTGTCCATGCGTCTCTTTTTTGTTGATACTCTCCTGGTTTCTTTCAGAACGCTTGCGAAGAATGAGCAAACTGCTGGCATTGCAACGACCATCCATAGTGAGCACCTATTTGGGGGATACGCCAACATTTCCTGTGCCACTTTCAGGTTTCCCGAAGCTTCACGAACACACAATATCAGGTTGAATGATTGAAGAAAACGGCATAACCACCTGAGTTACGATTCAGTGCTAGACGCAAGGCAACTTGCCTTTGCAAAGGGTAGAGCGTGTAAATGACGGCAGCGCATTGCTGCTGAAGTGGCCAGCCTCCCGTACTTCCGCGGAAGTAAGGGGGCCGTGGACAACGATTCGTTGGCTGTCGATCGCAGAGCTGTTCATGGGAGCGACTCAGTGCAAAGTGAAGTGACTACCATGACTTTCGAACGATGCAAAAGACAAGCACGAAAGACCTCGAGCGATGCTACTCTTTTGTAAAACTCGGAAAAACGGCTGCATGATGTATAATCCGCGTCCCCGTCGACAAACGCACACTCCCCGACAACGCCTTCAGGCAGTGCGTGGAACTAGACACGGCCTACTACGCTAGTCGTTGACAGGTAGTTGTATTCAGCGGAAACGCACCCCTATTTCGAGCACGTTTTAGAATCAAAGTTCGCTTGAGAACTCAGGATGTTAGAGTCTCGGGTGACCTTTGCCAAATGTTCGCGCAGGAACGACACCGGCTGGTTCCTCCCAACCCGCCTCCGTTGCCGGAGTCTTTCCACCGTAACGAACAGCTTGTAGTCAGCATCGTAGAAACTAGGCAGCGGCGTGTCGTTGCAACTCATGAACTTGGACCGCAGTTGGTACTTGGTGCCTCGTCGGATACACGCTGCAAGAGCTCGATCGAAAGTCCGGTGAGGGGATCAGGTACTGACCATGAAGAACAGTTTCGGAGTCGGCGTGATTTGCAAAAAGTAGGGTAGCGTCGCATCGTTGCAGCTTATAAATCTGTCATCGCAACGGAAGCAGGCGCCGTTGATGACGATGCCTTGGCTGTCGATGGAGAAGCGCTCGCAGAGGCGGGTGATGAGGAGCGACTCGTCGCACGGCGAAGGGATCACCGTGATTTTCGAAGGATAAAACGCCTGCTCCGTCACAGTCGGCAGCTCGTTGACGAGCAACGTCGTCCGCACGGGCAGCGTGGCGGCTTCTGCTGCTGACGACCGGACACTCGACAGGCGTCCCAGCATGCTTGATTCTGACCGGGTTCGGTCCGCCGAGCTTGTGGAGCGTCCAGACTGCGGTGTCTGCCGCGCCATGACCGCCATGATCTCTGCGTCGTCATCACCATCACCGCCGTCCGTGCGCGAGTAGCTGCTTTTTCTTGCACTGGACGGCCGTTGCGCGGGCGGCGGCGTGTCTTTGCTGCGCAACCTCTTTTCGCCCCGAAGAGCTTTCGGTTCCTGCACGGGCGCGTCTGGCCTCCCTTCGTCAGCCTGACTGAAGCTTCCAAACCGGCTCGGAGACCGTCTTGTCAAGCCGGCTTCCGCTGCCCCCCAGTCGTCGTGGGACCTGTCTTCAGTCGGGTTGTCGGTCTGCTTTTTTTTCTTCTTTCGCTTCCCTGGCCGTGCGCGGCTGGCCCCTGCCCCGTTTCCCTCTTTGTCTTCCGCCGCGTTTCCGCGAACGCCTTCGTCTTCGTCGTCGTCGTGAAACACCGGCGGCGGGCCCCACATGTGATCGTGTACTCGCAGCCCCCCTCCCCTCGGTTCTGCTTCGTTGGTTCACGTGTCGTTGTGGATGGTTCGGATCGTACCGGGATCGGGCAGGCGAATGCCTCTCAGACATCGCATCGTGTGGCCGTTGGTTCTTTCGGATAAACTTTGTGAATGGCATTGAACATTCGTATACCAGTTCAGCATCTTTCAATCGTTCACACGTTTTCGTTCAATGATACCTACCTCTTCCGTGTTGTAGGGATGCACTTTCCGCGAGAGTGGATACTCTCCCCTAATTTCCCCGCTACCCCCCATTCGGCATGCCCTACCCCTTGATCTGAAGCGTTCCCCACGCGCCAACGGCCGCGTATGGCACAGACACCGCTTCCGAACGAATTGTAGCAGTAGGTGCAAGCTCAGCCTATGCGGTACCTCGCCTTCTCCCCTGAGGAGCAAGCTCAGCCTATGCGGTACCTCGCCTTCTTCCCTGACTGTAGCAGTAGGAGCAAGCTCAGCCTATGCGGTACCTCGCCTTCTTCCCTGACACTGGGCAAAGGAGAGTTTTGGTGCAAAAAAGTCATTGCACTACTTTATTTCATCTGAGGAGTGCACTAGGGCGATTCTACAAAAGCTAGCAAGGAGGCAGTGTAAGGTCACAAAGAGGCTAGTCCGTTCACATTCGAGGTGCTGCCCTGGGTATCGGCTTTGTCTTCCTCCTTGCTGTGTCAGGCGGTAGAGCGATGTGATGTCGACGGAAAGCTGTGCAGGTGGTGTCCAAGCACTGAGGCAGTGACGTCACCGCGAGCTTCCTGGTAGGCTGTGAGGAGCGACGAACGGTTCAACCAACGGCATGCTTGCCTGGTACATGTGCGGCTGAAGAGAAACAACAAAAAGGGGTCTGATCTCTGGATTCAGCACGTTGGCGTTGGAACATCAGGTTGTTTTCTGCGGTGTACGAGATCCCGGAGTGTCAGCGACATGTCGCGGGTGGCTCGTTTTCATTGATCGATGGCTCCGCGGCGGTGAGAGAAACGACGACGGGCTTCTGATACCTTTGCGTCTCGGATGGCAGAATTAATAGGATGGTGTTTATCTACTGCGGTGTCCGAGCTCTCGGAGTCTCAGTGACACGTCGCGAGTGAGTTCGTCAAGATCGATCTGCGTGTCCGGCGGCTGCGAGAGGAACGACGCTGAGCGGTCGGACTCGCTGCCCCGCAGCAACGCTTCGAGCTGCAGCTTCTTGGCAGCGACCACCTGCTTGAGCATCTGCGCTTCGCGTTGCTTGGCGGGGTCTTGCGCCGCCGCGACAGCGGTTTCGAACCTCAACAAATGCGACTCGATCCGGCTCAGCATCACGGCGTCTGACTCGAGCTCGTCGAGGCTCTCATCAGCTTCCGTGAGATGCCGCCAAGGGGGCGATCGAGACACCGGCTGTGTCCATCGGTCGACGTCAACGCCTGCTGGTTCTGAGACGCGCACGCGGCGCGACGCACCTTCCGTTTGTTCAGTAACGGACGGAGAAGGCGACGGCGTGGCCCTGCTTGCCTGACCCACAGACGTTGATGGCTTCTGCGAAGTCGAATCGGGGGGATGAGCTTCTCCGAGTGACGTGCGGGTGGTTGCTTGTGGAACTGCGACACGGGTCGGGGGGGAGGGTGGCATCAAATCCGGAGGTTGTGTTCGTTGGGGCAGCACTCTCGCATTTGTAGAGTGCGGCAGACACGCTTCGAGGCCGTCTCGCGAAGGCGCCGGGGTTGTCCCAGCGAGTTCTGCGGGTGAATCAGGTGTGTGGTCGATGGCGTTGGAAATGTGGTCGGCGCGGTTGTTTGCGTTTACGTTGCTTTGTTGGAGGATGGATTCGAGGTCGTCGGTGGTGCGGTGCTGGGGGTTGTGGTGTGCCTTCGGTTGCGCCTTGAAGCTCGGAGCGAACGGAGCGAACGCCTTCGGTTGGTGCGCGTCCCGAGCGCCATCGCCTTTGTCTCGTTTGCCGGCCCGGTTTTTGGCACCGGACGACAACGCAGCCAGTTGCCTGCGCAAGTCGTCGACTTGGTCGCGCCACGCAGCACGCTCCGCTTCGCGGGCTTGCAGATCCGCATCTAGCTGTCTTTGCAGGTTTTCGATCATCGCGTTGACGCCAGACTTAAGGGAGTGGTAGGCTTGCACGGCTCGGTCTTTTTCAGCGTCGGCTGTAGCGATGCGACTCGAAACGTCGCTGCGTTCGTCCTCCAGCGCCGCGACTTGTTCCCGCAGCCTTGTACACAGCATCTCACGTTGCTTGAGCTGCATCAACAGGTTCTGTGTTACCCGCAGCGCTTCCTCCGTCTCCCTTCTCCCTATCTCCTCCGCCTCCGACAGCTGCGTCATCAGCTGCCTGATTCTCTCGTCTTTTCTCGCGAGCAAGTGAGCGGGGACCATCGCGTCCTTTCCACCAAACGCGCCACCGTGCAGCTCGCTCCCTTGGAAACGAACGTGCTCGTCGCCACCGGCAAAGCCCGATTCAATAGGGCTCGAGCTCTCCGAAATCCGCGTGGAATCGGCGGTCACGGCGCGGCCTCCCGCCGCTGCGCTGTTGCGGCTGTCGTTGATTCCGACGCGGTGCGAGCTGGACTGCCGTGCGAGAGTGACGGGTGCGACGCTAGCGCGCGAGGGGAAGGGGCCGGGGTCATGTCCTTGCCTGGAGGCCGGCAGCATCTTCGCGGCTGCGAGGCTGGCTGCGAGCAGGGCGGCGGCCTCTTCGAAGCGCTCTTCCGCAGCCGGCGCTGCGGGCGACCCCTGGGTGCTGGCATCCGGCGCGGCTTGGGCCCGGTTGCGCTTGTGGCCCACCGGCACGTGCGCTGCGTTCGCTCCCATGGCCGCGTGTTTGGCAGCTGCCATCGGCATCAAGATGATGTCAGGCAGCTGCGCTCTGTCCCCTTCGGACTCCTGCATCGGCATCGTCGGCGCATGCACAAAATTTGAACGAGTACTGACCCAACCCCTGTATTTTCGTTTTGGTCAGGGAGACTTCTTAATGGGGCATAATGGGATAGTTTGAGAACAATGGAGGGTGGTGCTCGTTTCGGGTGATGTGTCACTCCGTCGTGAAACCTCGTCCTGTCCCCTCCTAGCGTTTCGGAGTGCTTGGGAATGGGTCGGGTGATGGATTTTGGAAAGAGCCGTGACACGGCGTGACTACTGGGGGACCCTGGGTCCGACGCGGCTTGGGCGCGATTGCGCACGTGTGCTGCGTTTGCTTCCATTGGCAACGTGCTCGCCGCAGCAGGCAGCTCCGCTTTTCCCCTTGAGGCTCCTAGATCGGCATCGTCGGCGCATGCACATGCACAAAATGTGAA
This sequence comes from Diplonema papillatum, assembly GCA_030068145.1. Lineage (NCBI taxonomy): Eukaryota > Euglenozoa > Diplonemea > Diplonemida > Diplonemidae > Diplonema > Diplonema papillatum. The sequence goes on along the minus strand of JAPJBO010001507.1, from coordinate 35,542 downwards.
CGAGTACTAGCCTTCCTCATCCTGAAGTACTTCAGTTGCTCGGTGGGGGTTTTGAGTTTCTTGTTGCCAGCTAACGCGGAAGTTTAGAAAGGAAGCGTTCGCTCTTTGGTGTTCTTTTCTTGGTTGCCAAACATTCTGACTTTCGTTCCAGGGGGGGTTCTCTTGTTTTCTTTTTTTCACATAACGAGAATAGAGGGCGTTCCGGAATCCTTTAAAAGACTGCGGAACTCGTGTTGCCGGTTGGTAGAACACCGCGTGGGAGAAACAGAGACTCGGGGGAACCTCGCCGTCGTGGAAATACTGCAGGAGGAATAGCTCCGAGGCTCGGCTGTTTTGTCCTCTGACACGCCGAGTTGCCAGGGCCAAAAGACGGCTCAAGGGGTGTGAACACTAGTGCTGCTTGCGGCACATCTGCGCGAGCCCTTGAACCCACCACGAGACGAATCCGCATGCACGGCAATCATCGCCAGCCGGCAGTTCGAACGGGTAGAGCAAGCCTGAGCACACGACGATGGTGGAATTAAGGGGTTGGCAAACTCCTTTCCGAACCTTGCTGCGTATCATAGCTAAATCGTGCGCGAGCCAGAGAAAAAAGGAGAGGGAGGCAAGACAGCGAGCGCGGCTTCTGCATGCATGCCATCCGTCAGAAACCGCGACCGAACTCTATCGACTTCGTCGGAAGCGACTTGTGCACAGACACCTGTGTTGTTTTTATGTGCGGTCGGCAATTCCCCACAACTACGACGATTGCAGGAAGTGTGCCGTATCCCCCCCGCCAGGTAAATCTAGGGGGCAAGCCAGCAAACCCCGTACACCGCAAGAGCAGGAAGCAGATCTAGGTTGCATATAACTCCACTACCCCTACTTCAGAGGTGGTTTTAGGTGGAAAGTACAAGGGCGGCGCGTCGGAGTATTTCAGTTTGCATTTGCGAGACACAAACAACTAACAAACTGATACACTTTGACATCTGCGATCCCGTACGCTCACATGCATATGAAACGAGAAAGTAGAAAGACAGAGGGACGAGTTGGATATGAGCATAATTTGGTTCGCTCACTCTTACTTCCACACGGTATGTCTAGAATACAACGAAAAGCAACACGTACCGGTCGCCAGGTGCCGTACACAGGCTTGTCCTTGATCCGCTCTTCTTTCAGCTTGCTCTCTTTCATTTCGAAGGGGTCCTCCCTATACGGCGGGAATGCGGTGCCGCCATCGGTTCCAAAGAGCCCTTGAAGCCCCGACTTCGACGAGAACGATGGCTTCCACGGCGCGTCCTTTGTTGGCGGAGGGGGCTTCTCCGGGCCAGGCGCTCTCCGCTGGAGAGGTTGCTTCAGTTTGTATATCTGCGAAACGCCGGCCTGTTTGTGAGTTTTCGTTCTGCATGACACTGTCGGTCAGAAGTCATTTGCACGTAGTACATACAGGTACTTTTGGGGGACGCAAAAAAAGGTGGATGCTTTTCCAACATTCTCCTGCTCGTCGTGCGCTTTCTGCGCGTTGGCGGTCTCTGTCGCTGCAGAAAAGGATAAGTAGAAACGACCCAACTGCCAAGGTTGCCACATTCCCGCCGAAGATGCATTCCCGTACCGCTGGATGTCATGCATTCGGTTAGTATTAAACCGTTACGGACGGGAGGTTGTCAAACGCGCAGAAAGCCTTCCTGGGAATCTATGGGTCAAACTCGAGAGCTTTACGACTCCGAAATGCGAAACCTGGTGCTCCTTGGAAAGGTTTCGCAGCAATCTCTTCAGAGCAGCAAGATTGATCATTTTTGACGCGTCTTTGCGGGATGCCCCGTGTCCAAACTACATTATTACTGCACGTCGAAAAAGTAAAGATTCGATAATATATTAGAGATGGCACGAAACTCAAGAGTCTGGCAAGGAAAATGGAACACACGTTGGTGGACTCGTCGAAGTATTGCTTGGACTTCGAGCCGACCTTGAACGGCGCCTTCTCGGCGAGGAGCGACGCTGCGAGGGCGCGCTGCTTCTGCTCGGCCTTTTGGGCGGTGTCGAACGGGTCGCAGATGTACTCGAGCCCCTTCCAGTCCGCGTTGACGCCGCCGAACGAGTTGGAAAGCAGGGTGCCGGGGACGCCGAACGTGCCCTTTTTCGGCGGATTCGTGACGATATTCCGCAGGCCCGCCTCTGGCCGCTTCGGCCGCTCGCCCTTTTTGATGACATCGAAGTCCGTCTCATGAGGCACGTAGCCCTGGAAGCAGCCGTCGAAGCCGCCCAGCCCGGTGCTCTTTTTCATGGGGTTCGTGTATCGGAATGGTCCGCTGCCTACGAACTTGCGAGTGATCTCTTGCGAGTCACCTTTGTTGTTCTGCCCAGGTGCTATGTACGGGTCTCCTTCGTGCAAACTCTTAAACCCGCCGAGCGACCACTCGAAGAGAACGTTCGGCATGTTTCCTTTCTTCCCCGGGTTCGTGACGAAGCACTTCAGCCCCACGTTGCGGGGGTCCACGGGCGCCTTCTTGTCGTAGTCATCGCCGATGGTCACGTACGGCGTCGTTTCCGAGAACAGCGATACCATATTGTCGCTCTCTTCTGTACAACAGGCGATCAACCGGAGCCGGCCAGGTCTGGCGTGGTACGCAGCCCGCTTCCGTTTCGGGAAGGCGACGGGGCTGCGCGGAGTAAGGGGGGGTGGAAAAGCAAAAAGAAAGTGGCGCGGGAAACGGTGCCTGCGAGTGATGCGTGAAGCAATGGTTTGTGGTGATTCTTATTAGAGCGCGCGTAGTTTACTGTGTGGTCCATATTTTGCCCCAATAGTTCGGTTCTTCAACCCGCAAACACAATAGGCGAGCCTCGTAAGCGGTGCCTGGTCTGTTTGGACTGTGGAAAGTCTACTGCGCACGGTAAAGGTGCACGTTCAAGTTGCGAAAGGGTCTTCCAAACGGAGGAAGGTCAGATCCACGCGTCCTAAAACAAAATACCGGTATCCGCAGATAACAGATGCGTGCCTACCACTCTGTTTCCTGGGGGTTGTCGGAAATTATGCGAGGGCGATGAAAGAAACCTGATTGTGTCGACAACTGGAAAGGGTGGTCGCTGATGCCGAGGCACATCGCGCGCTTGACGCCTTCTGACCGTGGTTGCCAGCACTTCGTCAATTTTCAACGCGGGCATTCGTCAATTTCTTATTCCTCGCATACTACCGTCTGAGTCAGTATCCGGGAGGAAGCATCCTGCTGGGGTAAGTTGGCTTGCGCTACTCACGAGGGCCATTCATGTCGGTGAGATGAAACTCAACTAATTTGTTCAGTGGTGGCTAATCCGCGGTTGCAACTAGAGCAAGAGGGGACGAAAGAAGAAGTTCTTTTTTGATTTCTGTTCAGCCGCACGGGTTTACTCTCACCCGACCCGGGCTGAGTGACTGGACCTCAGGCTCCATGCAGACTGGGTGTGCTCTCAGGTTGCGTCGGTCCCCGTGAAGCCCGATGATCCAGAAGGTCACGTGTAAGACGAGTTCTGAGTGCGGTCCATCACACCTGCCCCAAGCCGCGCGTGTAAGTTGAGGTTTCAGAGCATGAGCCCCTCCGGGGAAAAGCCCGTCGCACTGCCCTGACCTTATGCCAGGTCTCCGGGTCGCGTCCGTGTCCGAGCCGTGCGGTTGCTTCCTGCGAGATGATGACGACGAGAGCAGTCTTGAGGAGAACGTCCGAAGTGATGGCTAGCGTCTTCGTCCGGAGCGTAGTTGTATTCGTAATAAAAAATGACGGACCTTGTCCTTTCTGTGGAGCCGGCGCTACGGCCCGAAGCTTCGTACGGCCAAACACAAACTCATCCCCAACCCGGAACGGGTGTAGGCTTTGGGGAGACCACTGACCGTCTCTTCCCCCAGATTATCGTCCTGTATTCTCAAGCCGAAGCGAGCGAGAAGGAGAGAAAAGAGAACTGAGAATGCGAGCGTGGGGTATTGGCCGTGTACAATACTCCTGCTTCCCGGGTGCACCTTTTCAGCACCCCCGATCACAGGAGCCACGCTCACCGGACGCCTCTCTGGGTCGTTCCGGCTTAACTGTTTCGGCCCTCTGTGGTCGCACTATCCGATGAGAAGCGCCCGCTGCACGCCCGTTGGCAGTTCTGTTCAAAAGCAGCCACCGCCCTTTGGTACTGTCGTGCGACGGGGGTGTCGGCTGTTCAGTCGAAAAGAGAGGCTCGCTCGGGTTCGCTATCCGACGAGTCGACGGTAAGCGTCTCGTCCGACCGTACTGCGTTGCCGATGAGAAGCGCCCGCTGCACACCTGCGTCGTGGGATTCGTCCATGCGCAGGGTGGTGTAGTACCGCCCGACGATGAACTGCGCGTTCCCCGGCACCTGGCAATTGGGAGGCTCGACGTGCTGGTAGTACTCCCTGGCACGAAGGACGCGCAGGTCGAGCGAGACGCGCGTGGTGTCGGTGGTGTTGGGCACCGTGAAGTGATCGCAGCCGTTGCCGTAGAACCTGACGGCTTGCCCGTGGCTTGCTTGGAAAGCGTGGTAGTCCCCCCGCCCCGGCATCGACTCGCTGTAGAGCGAGTTCGCGCCGAAGACGGAGCACCCCAGGGGCACCCAGTAGTTGACCTCCGAAGGCGGGTGGAAGTAGTCGAAATCACGGTGCCGGCGACCCACGTTCTTCCCGGTACCCGCGAGGTGCACGCGCAGCGTGGGCCACACTTGGAAGACCAGCTGCTCCACCTCTCCCAAATCAGGCGCGACGACCTCTCGCAGCAGCCTGTGCAGCGCCGATTGGAACCGGTGCCTGGCCTGGGCTGCGCCAGGCTCTTCGAAGTGCGAGGCGGTTGGTTTGATGTTCTTTGCCCACCTCCTGTTAAAACAGGTCAGCCGCCCCATGCGTTCGGGGCTCCCACGCCGGGCCACTTCGATGCTGCCCTCCGGCGATTCGTGCAGCTTTCCGAGGTTCGCCGTCGGCGCCAAGCCCAGCATCGCCTTCACGCACAGCTCCAGCTCGCGCGCAATGTCGGCGGGGACGCCGACTATCTTTTCCCTGATCAAGTCATCCGGCAGCGGCAGGGGATCCGGCAGGGGGCCCGCGCACTTGACGCTGTCCTTCGGGACAATGTTCGAAAGATCCGTCATGCCAAACGCATTTGACTGGGATTGGTTATTTTGAAATGGCGCAAGTACGTGTAGTTCGATGACCTGGAAAAAGAGTTTTGGTAGCGGATAGCTTTCACGTGCGACCATCTTTTGTTCCTGCATAAGTCACTGAGGAACTGGGCCCACGTGTGCGTAGTTGGCTGCCTTGCAGGAAGGTTTGCACTGCATGCTGTTCACGTTTGACTTGCCGTAAGCATATAAGGCTCGCATTGCTTTACACAACTGGTTCGCGTGCGTTTTTCGCCGAGACATCAAGAACGAGAGCCCAATAACCGGCAAATGGCAACCGGATTCCCGCTCGTACTCCAAGACCAAAGCTCCACTTGCTTATGGGAGGCTACGAAGCCGTCGGTGATGGCGATCATGACGTCCGTGTGTCTAAGCCGTCGGCGATCCCAGCAAACCCTTGCGCTATCCCTGTAGGCGGGAGAACAGCTGGTGGAGGCCCTGCCTGACCAGGTGCTACCATCTTCGTTCCTGACTGGCCCATATACCCCTGGCTCTCGTGCAGAAATAACGTCAAGCCTTAGACTCGCGCAAGCTTTCCCCGGTACACTTCTTGCTGACACTTGTTGAGTGCTTCGCTGCCCGAAAAGGGGTTACGTCGAATCAAAAGCTAAAGAATAGTCGAAGCGCAAAACACAGCAGCTTTTTCTGTTTTGTGTGCGATCAACACGTAGTCTGTCAATGCTCTCAACTTCTTCACTTTTCTTTCCGAACCAACACAAATCTTTCCACGCTCGGCAGACAGTGCACTTCCGTTGGTGCACGTAAGCAACAGAATTCAACTTCTTCAGAACAGTGCGATTTCTTTTACAGTGAAAGTTAGCTTGATCCTCCGGGGCTTGATGGTCTCCGGGTGGCTTTCTCTGAAATCCTGAACGCAGCACCTGAGCTTTGTTTTATGTTTTCGGCCAATCCACACAGGGAGGAGATGTCTGATGACAGTAGACCGGTGGTCCTTTTCAGCTGACATGTACTTTTCTTTCTCGCGTACCCCATTTTGTAGGTACTCGAAGTCTTCCTCCCCTACTGATGGTGCTTCTAGTTAACAGGCTAAACACTCCTGAAAACGGAAAATACGGCCGCCAGATGGAATAAACGTAAACGCTCATCGCACATTAGGCGTACCTGTAGCCCGAGCGTCTGCAGCCAAGAGAGCAAGCTTTGTTCCGACGAGGTAAAGGTAGCAGTCCGTAGCTCGTAAGTAGCCAGGACTGCAAATCCCTGCGGGTAGGGGGACCCCTCTTTCATACACGACGCATGAGTAAATGATAGAGAAAGAGACGAGTAAGGGTGCAGGGACCATCTCTCCGGAGATGTTGTAAAAATAATACTAGAGAGAGACGAGTTAGAGTGCAGGGACCATCTCTCCGAGGAGTATCCGGTCGCCCCACTACTATCCCGTACTACTACGGCGGGCGTAAGTCGTTGCGCCGTGGGCGCGGAGCGAGCCGTGGCCCAGTCAAAGATGATTGTTGCACCGATGGTGGCGCAGCCGGGGAAAAATAATAATATACATGTCTGCCATTTCACTAGTAAAGCTCATTCACTCGAGCGTCATGTAATAGCCCCCACCTGCTCCGATAGGGTACGCGCACGTATGGTCCATTCGTTTTCTGAGACGGGCAGTTCTCTTTTCTTTATGGGAGAGGAGGAGAGGAAAGGGCCTATGAGGAAAGCGGAGGCAAAACTGTCTCATAAACAAGAGGAAGAAGAAAAAGAGCACAAAACTGAAAAAGCAGTCAATGATACCACGATCGGAATCAGAAGCCGGCTTTCTTGAGCCTCCGGTTGACGGTTGCAGTCTTTCTTGGTCGGATCTGATTATGGAAACTTAGGGGCGCTGTGAAAAGAAAGCTTTTACTCTTTGTTCTTTTCGTAGCGCGTTTCCGGTAAGTGCGTCCAGCACCTGGAGACGATTCAACGTGTCGTCTAGACAGGTGTCCTCCCATAGAAATTCAAGACTATTTGTCATTGTCTAGCAGCTGGATTGCTTGTTCGACAAGTTTGCGTGGCCATCCTGGTCAAGGTTGCTTGCAACTGCCTTCCACTGTTGCGCGAAGGCACCACGGCGTCAGCGGACGCACTGGAAATACCTCGCCTTGGGGCGAAGGTTGCCTTCCGCTGCTAACATTCCCGGAACCAAGTTTCTTTCCCACAACAACAATTCATGCTCGATGGACCTTCGCAGTCTGACAACGTCAACTGCATAGAGGGACTAGACACGTTTCGCATTGTTTCTTCAACCAGCGGCTAGGTACTTTGCGAGAATCTTTTGTCCCTTGTCAAGGCACGACAGACGCATCGGGAATGGCACGGAAGCGCTGTGCTCTCGCTCTCCACGAGGATACGGACCTATATACCGAAGAGGTCGACCGGTCACGTTCCGCGCGCTTCTGCGGCAGCGACGAGGTACTGCGAGAACTCTTTGCTGAGGACGATCTCGGTTCCGGCGAGCCCCCTCCGCACCTCGGTGAGCTGTAGCGTGCTGTGCGCGGTCGGCGAGTCGACGCACGCAATGGTCGGCAGGAACTGCGCGCAAAGCGCGTTGTGCAGCTTGCCGCTCTCTCCGTACTTGAGCCCCTGCACCCCGGTCGACGCCACGGCCACCTTCGCCGCACTGGCGACGACGTTGACGAAGAAGGCGTGGTGCAACTGCGCCACGAGGCTGGTGTCTCCCTCGAAGAAAAGCGTGCACAGCAACCGGTATGCCCGGTTCTCAACAGAGCCGAGCGACGCGTGGGCTGCCTGCGTCTGCTGCGGGTTCAACAGCTGGTGGAGCTCTTCGACGTTTGTGTACAGCTGCAGCGCGGCTGCGTCGGTCGAGCCGGCTGCCGGGAAGGGGAGCAGGCACGACATGTTTTTGAGGCACGACTCTTCGAGTTGGCGCAGCGGGATGTGCCGGCGCCCCGACGAAACGTCGCCGCACCCGTGGATGCCCTTCACCGTTTTCAGGAGCAGCGGGTAGTTCAGCGACAGGTAGAACCACAGCCAAAGGGGGGGCGCGTTGGTTTTCCGGTGCAGGATCTGGTGGAACGACGTCCACAACGCGGAGCAAACCCCCGTCCGGTCGATGCCGGACTTGCAGTTGTACACGGGCACGACGTCGAGGAGGTGTTCGAGCAGCGTGAGTTGCAGGAACTCAGCGGCCCGCCTCCTGAAGTTGGATCCCTTCTGCGCTGTGAGCTCTCCGAGCAAGACAGCGGCCATGTACAGCTCGGACGCACGCTTACGGATGTCCGCCGTCGGCGCGACGGGCTTCGCGGGTCTGTCGCCGCTGGACGACCCATCCGCATCTCGTGCCTCGTCCTCCGGCGTGCCGGGTATTCTTTCGGGCTTTTCGGCGGGCGGCAGCTTGCGGGCGGAGGCTTCGTCGGTCCTGGCGGCGGCGAACGCAGCCGAAAGCGCGGCGATGGTGCGGCGGATGCGCGGGAGGGTGGTTTTCCACGGGTCCTCGCCGGCGTGCGACTTGCTGAGGAAGTCGCCGTCCGGGCGGCCGACGTCGCGCAGGAGGCGTTGCGTGTCGGCGATGAGCCACTCGAGGTGCTTCAGGTACCCGAGGTGGTGCGCGATGTTGTGCTTCGCGTGGTCCTGCGCCGTTCCCAGCCGCACGGCCAGCGGCCAGTTCGCGATCAGGTTCAGGTAGCTGTAGTCGGCCCGCAGCAGCTGCATCGCCACCGGGAAGTCGAACGCCGGCGCGACGGGCGCCGCCGTCGCCGACTTCTTCCGGCTCAGCTGGAACGCCGGCGATCCGACGGAGGGCGCGTCGAGACTCGGGGACATCACGTCGCTGTCGTCGTCGGCGGGGCCGACGGCCTTCGCGCGGGAGCGGCCGGTTTCGCGGCGGTCGCTCCACCAGTAGTCCTCGTGGATGGCGGTGCCCTCGCTCGCGGTCGACAGCGCGGCGGGCGGCGGCGACGGCGGCGCGTCGAGGAACGTGCGCTTCTCGGCGGGCGGCGTCAGCAGCAGCGAGCTCGCGTCGCTGAACGACGCGTCGCCGGCCTCGACCGACTCGCTCGCCGCGTGCAGCTGCGCCTTCGCCAGCAGGTCCATCGCCTTCAGCGACACCGCAGACGGCGACGCGTTCACCGGTTCACCTTCTCGGTTTCCGACCGGAATGTCCCTCGGGACCCCGCCGCCGCCTGGCGAGCAGGCCTCCGTCGACGACCGACTCGACGGGCGGGGGCGGGGGGGCGTGAAGACGGTGTGGTTCGAGAACGCGGCGAAGTCCGGCGTGCACGAAAACGCGGGCGGCCGGCCGCCCGACGCCGGCGGCGCCGTCGACTCGTCGCCGCCGGCCGACGACGCAACGTCGGAGGCGGGCCACGTGTTCTGCCGGTCGCCCGGCTTCGCGTTCCCGCCCGCCTCGAGCAGCTGCAGCGGGATGGTGCCGCCCGTCGGCGGCGTCCGCTTGCCGGAGTTGAACGAGCCGTCCGCCGAGACGCCGGCCGCCCGCAGCGGCTTCGCGCGGTCCTCCGCCTGCCCGGCCGACTTCAAGTGCGCCGGCGACGGCGGCAAATCGAGCGACGCAGGCGTGTTCGCGTTGTACAAGCGGGGGTCGAGGCTCTGCGACTGGCCGGTCTTCCGGTCCCTCGGCGAGATCGGGAGCTCGAGGGACGCTGGGGTCCTGAAGTTGAACATGCTCGAATCGATGTTGTGCGACATCGGCGACACGTCCGTCGTCATGTTCGACGTTGTGCCTGCCCGGTAGCTCGATAACGACCCGTTGGCCACATTGCTGCCCGACATGATCGCGAGCTGCTTGCGGAAGTACTTCAGCTCACGGGGTACGATGCTCAGCGCGTTCAGAAGGGAGCAAATTCGCACCCTCACGGGCGTGCCCGGCGCTGGTGCCGTGGCGCGCTGCTCCAAAGCGAGCGTGATTAACCGCACGAGTTGTTCTGCTTTCACGTCTGTGTCAACTCGGCCGTGTCTCGCCATGACGTAGTCTACCTTCGCGTCGCCGTCGCTCTCACGCGTCATGCTAACGTCGTGCGCCGGGGCTTCGTGTTGGCAGCCATTGCTACCAGCACCCCCGCCAGGCGAATTCACCCGCACGCGTACCAAACACGCGGAAACCAGGGAATCCTTGGCGGTGACGCCTTCCCGCTGGTGCATGGCCATGGTGCCGACGAAAAGGCCGATGCACGGCTTCGCGGTGGTGACGTCGACGAAGCGGATGTCGTGGTAGATGCCGTGCACGAGGCTCCCGGCCACGCCGGACTTCCAGACACCGGCGGACGGATCGCTCGCCGAGAACGCCAAACGCGCCAACGGAACCCGCAGCGCGTGCAGCGTCGAGGAAGGGGCATCTGCGAGGATACTGCGGACGTCGCCCAGGAGGCCCATGGTCTCACCCCACGCGTCGGAGGAGGTGAAGGTGACGGCGGTTTGGGCGTGGCCGACGAGGGCGCTCCGGGTGAGCTCCGCGAAGGAGTGGGACGGGAACTCGGTCAGAAAGCGGCGGGAGACGCGCAGGACGGCGTGCATCAGCGCCACGTCCTGCCGCGGGACGCCTTTCGTCAGCGAGTCCGAGGCATGCCGGCTCACGGACGTCGCCGGGCTGGGGGGGGGCGACACGGAGTCGCCTTCGCACGTGGCGCACACGCGCTGCACCGAACGGTACGTCTCCACGTACCTCGACCCGGCGCTGCAGCCGTGGCAAAAGACACCGCCGCAGGCCCTGCAGTGGTGCCGTCGCCTCGTGAGCGAGAACGGCTTTCTGCACAACCGACAACCTTTCGCATCCGCATCCGCCACCCAATTCGGCTTCGAGTTGCCGGTGAGCCCAACAAGCGATGGCATCGCACAAGTGCAGAAACGAACGGGTCCGCTAGGCGCCGGGTCACGACGATTGGTATGCGGTATCGTAGGCGACACCTACCAGACTTCCGACTTCACAAATATCAATCAGAAGGGTGCAGACCGACACGCTACCACTCTACCACTCTACCACGGCTCGAGCGAGAGAACGTGTGGGCTCCCAGGTGGATCGGCCGCTCTTGCCACTTAGTTCGCACTAGATAGTGCCCGAAGCTCGTGTAAGGCCACCGCTGGGTGTGGCAACAAATGCGAACGACTGGGGAGGGGAAACGGGGAGGGGGGAGCACCCGACTCGGGTTGCCGTTCTATGAAATCCAATGAACGTTGAGGAACAGCGCCCGTGAACATGCAAGGAACCCGCCCGAAAGCTGCGAACGCTACTCGGCCTTTGCGCTTCTGAACCCTCCGACGGGGGAAAGCATCGCTCCAGAAAGGTTCAGCCGACCCTCTTCACTTTTCGCGTGCTTCCTTTCGCCGCTTCTCGTTCGTTTCCGTGTTTTTTTCTTTTCGGCGTTTTAGCTCCCCAACCTTTTTCCTGGATTCTGCTTGCGTTAGCCAACCAACCTGCAAGCGAACTTGCAGCCTGCTGTGCTCTGCTCGAAAAGAATGACCTCCGCATTCGTGGTTGTTTAGTTTGAACCTGTATTTCGCACTCTACCGTAGTCGCCATTGTGCTCAACCCTGTTGATGCGGCATTTACAGCTCGGCAGGTACCCCGCTGCTCAGGATGGATTGGAACGCTGCAAGGACAAGCAAATACGTGCTGGGGGGGGGGGGAATAGAACATCCCCTTGGAAAGCTGAAGACTTCGACACGGCTGTGCAGTCAGGCTCAGGCAGTCAGACCCGGGCAAAGTCTCAGCCAGGAACGACCTCCCTGAAACTAGGCTAGCAGTTCAGACGATAAAAAGAACAGTAACTGTCAGGACTCGTTTTCACGTCCTCGGCTGCTTTCGATACCACCTATTGTTCCGTATCCTCTGTCCGATTGGCTTCTGGGCCGCTGCCATCGGTTGGAGTATGCTTGCGCTGTGTGACCCACCAGACAAAGAAAGAGAACGACAGCAAGAAGACGACAAATAAGCAAAGGTATTTGACTACTATTTTTCATCACTTTTGAGGACTCTCGGTTCTGAAATTCAGGGTGTAGCTAGCGCAAAGGTAAACTCGGTCAGAAAAAGGGAGGGCGGGAGCGTCTAAATCGGGAGAGAAAATATCCGTCTTCACCGTGTAGCCGCACTGTCGCACTGCGGAAAAGAGGCCCACCGTACCCTGGGCACGAAAACACTACAAGCGGGCCCTCCGCCTGACCGAGTTTACTAAGTTCAGCCGCCCCGGTAGCCTGCCGACTGCGATATGGTCACCTAAAGAACTCGCCGCTTCCTCTTGTTACTTTCTTTCAGACTAGCGCAGGGGTGGCACCAGCTGGGCCGCTTATGCCCACTCTGTTGTGGTCGCTTCCTCGCTTTTGACAGGCTTCTTTGTCAGTGCTCGATGACCTTTCTCGTCCCCCTTTTGCATGAATAGGTTGGACTCAAAAATCACGGGAGATAGAGGTTATGTTTCAACGAGCAACCCGACACGTCAGCTAGAGTCGAGAATCCGCGCCACAATCCAGGCGGGCAGCTGGCCCTGGTCTCTGGTGCGCACTTTGCGAAAGGGGATAGTGTTGCAATAGGAACTTTGGAATGATGTCACTCGCAGCATGCAAAGCTGCAGTCGGGCTGAGCACAGTGTCCCAGCCGCGACCATTCTGCCGTCTCTCCGCATGGCAACATCACTTTTGAGCACCTTTTCTTCGATCGACATGAGAGTAAAAGGTACCAGCGGCTGAAACAGGCAGCCGCAGGACAATTTCGGCCGCGGATACTTCCTCTGTTCCGCACGTTCAACGTCCCTGAGCTAGGTACAACCCAATACGCTGCCGAGGGCCCTATCAGTAGATCTCGCCAGTTCGCCTACTGTACCTGATGCAGCTACCACTTCCAAGGCCGCATGGTTCGTTTGCTCACGGGGTTTCTGTTCCCCTGTTGTTTTTTTTTTTTTTTTCTTTCTCTTCTTTTTTTTCCGGACCGGCGCAGCGCAAAACACAACGAGAGACTTTCTCGCACTGCGCCGCTAGTTGTCGCTCACTCGACCATTTCACTCGACCCGCAACGGAAAAAACGACAAAAAAGAAGAACGACAAGAGAAAAAATGCCTGGCGGCTGGGGTGATACATCAAGTTGAGAACAGAAGAGTGAAACCCCTCTCTTTTTGGGGGCCTATTTTGACTGTGGGGAGGCGCCGGCGGTACGGAATCGGGGTCATGACCACCATCGCTTACTGTGCGTTTCCAACACGACGAAGGGCCGCTGCGGGCAAGTTGAATCGGTTGTGACGCCGGGTTAGTTGCGGTTGCTGCGATGTTTTCGTCGTGGGGACCCGAGATTGCGTCGAGGCCGCAGTGGCGGAAGGCCGACCAGCGCCAGCGAGAGGTGTGTGGTTTTTGGTTGCCATCCGCTGGCGCACTTGTTGACGGAGTCCGATCTAGCGAGTCAGCGTCTATGCACGTTTCGGTAGCCGACTGCAGACCCGTAGCTGGGTCGGGTGGCAATGTCGTATCCGGTGCGCCGCACAAGTTGAGGACTAGCCGGCGCAGGTCCGATTCGGTCAGCGGGAGGGGGGAAGCACAAAGATGGTAAATGTATCACCACAGACGCAGGGCACCTTTCCTTTTTGCTTGACTGGGAGCCCGAGCGCGGACAGCAAAAGCACTCGTGCCTCCTTACCACTTGAGCCGGGGAGAGAGGCTAGCGGGACTACAGACGGGGGTAATTCCGGAAAGAAAATTATGACTTTATTTTTCACGGCCCTTTCGTGACCTTTTGGTCCCGACAAAGCTGTTGCCGGGCAAAAAAGATCGTCGGAGACGTTGGGAGGTAAGCAAACGGAATTTTGTTCGCTATTTTTTCCTTCGTTCAGTCGTGAACGCGGCTCACAAGGAACTGGTGGCGTGAAAGAGAAAGAAGAAATACGTAGTTCAGAAGAGTGTGTGTTTGTGCGGACGGCAGCTCACACTTGTCGGCAGTGAGTCGGTGTACTCGACTACCGCTCCGCTTGGTGCCTGCAAGAACGCGAAAACTGTGATCCAAATGTGTGCAACGCCAGAAACGCAACCCAGTGTGCAAAGACGTACTCACCTGGGCGACAAATGCACCAAGACGGGTAGCGAAGAAATTAGGGCCCAGATACGGTATTCACATGTAAGGATGGCAGCAGGCACGCAAGTTGCCCAAAAGCAACACGGAGATAGATCCGTTGCATTCTCAGCTGAAAAAGCTGTTGTCACGCGGACTACCCCTGCGTCGCGGAGATCGTTCCCAGGGCAGCATCTGCCCTCATGCGACTTCGCTCCGTCTTAGCAGCAACTGAGACATCGACAAAGTCTCATTTTCCGTATCGCGTTTCTCTCCCCCTCGGAAAAGGTCAGCGCGGTGGCGATGACTAAGAGAGCAGATGCAGGTGGGTGGGGAGACGCCCTGAGGAAGGCTGAGGCAGGACCCTCGCAGAGAGCCGCCCCCAGATCTAGCCTGGCCACCCGACGGTGGAGCCCATGGTTTCATGTGTTCTCTCATCACGAGCCCTCGCAATGGTCTGTGTCTTTTAGCTTCCAGAATCTCCAAACCCGTGGTTTCGCCATATGCCCACGTCATCGCACGTGGCACGATGGCTGCTCCGCGTGCTGGGGGTCGGCATCAATCGGCCCCTGCCTCTGTTCGGCACGTTCTTAAGCCTAGAATAGGGGTGTTGACATTGGGCTCCCTGATCATTGTTCCGCGGTACGGTTGCAATGTGCCTGCGCCTTCCTCGGAAGACAGCATTTCTGGCGGAGACTCTCCGGCAGTACTGCTGCCCTTCTTGCGCACGCACCAAGAAGGCCACTGCGGCGCCTCGTCAAAACAGGCAGCAGCCTTGAGGTGGAAAGATGCCCAGAGCCAGGCTCATCCAATACTCGAAGCGGGGGTAGACCCGAGGTCGCGACGTAGGAAGTTGAACAGGAATCCCGCACTGGCTATACCACACCGCCACGAGGCCTCCAGCACCAACGCTTTTAAACACAACTACTTGCTCTGGCATGCAGATCATTTGTGAGCGTTTTTCCGACGGGCCTGCGTTCCAGCATGCCGGAGGAATTGATAAAAGCCGCGACACGATGCTGGACATTCGTTGCAGCACAACGGTAGTGGCCAGTTCGCGTTCAGCATGTTCATACCAATTCGCGTCTACTCTCAGGGTGTAAGATTCGTCGCAACAATTGCCACCTGCCACCTCCGCTGAGACTTCCCTACGCATCGAGCACATAAGGAGAGTGCAGGGGTCTCGACAGAAGTCCGTCCCCTAGATCATTGGTTCGCCACAGTTGGTAGGTAGGAGAGAAGAAATCGCAATGGTCCATTCGCGCGTTTTTTACGGGTTTCGGGGGGTGCTGTACCGAAGGCGCGTGTTGGTCGGCCGGGCGTAAGCAACACATCCAGGAATCAAGGGTGGAGCCATCAAAGCGCGCTGCTTGATGCGTTGACGAAGTCACTCGCACACGCCTTGCAGATACGCTGCGGGGAAGAGTAACCGCCGACCGGCATGACGTCGGGACTGCATGGGTTGCAGAAGATCTCGCCGCAGGCTCGGCAGTGGTGCTTGCGCAGCATGACAGTGAACTTCAACTTGCAGTCCATGCAGTGCGTCGCGTCCGCGTCGCTCACCCAAGGCACCCGTCCGGGCCCCCGAAGGGGTGACGGGACACGCACCATCCTGCCTGCCGCTGCCGGTGTAGACCCTCCCTCTTGGCTCGCTGCTACGGCCAAAAGGATTTTTTCACCTTTTTTTCGCCCTCTTGCTTCGGCTTTTTCCTGTGTGTGTGTATGTTGCTCCGCGCGCTCGGGGGGGGAAGGGTCGTTTTCTTTGTATGAGCACCTGCTTTGTAGGAAAGAGTTGAGGAGGCTGCCAGTTGCGGAATATCAAAGGAGGATAACGTCGTCTAACAAAAGGACCGGCGACGGCGTCCACGCAAACAGTTCTGGTTGTGTGTGCGTCAAAATCCGACTTCCTCGAAGTGCAATCACCCTGTACGTAGCCTGCTCTCTCGAGGATACGTCGTCTTGTTGCGTTAATGGGGGATCATTTGCATGCAAATGAGTAGTATACTACGAGAATACCAGGGAAACTCCAAAGCCGCCCACAAGGGACCCTCGAGCGCCATTCAAATTTCAATGAAACGACGCAGTTGAAACGGGCGGATCAGCCAGGTTGCCTTTCGTTCGGTGACGCCCAGCCCTCCAGTTTAGAGACATGCTCCGGTGGAATACGGAGAACGCACCACAACAGGAACAAGCGAAGCCACCGTTGGGCTGGGCAACTTCTTCAAAGTTCTCGCCGGTATAGTGGTTCAAGGACTCGTCCTTGACCCGCCAGTCGCACAGCAGTTGATTCTGCACACATGCATGATCCAGCCGTGGGCACATCAATGTTCTCGTAATTTGCAAGTGAGGCCCGCGTATTCACGGCTGGAACCAGGAGGTTTGAGGTTGGTGGTGAGAACCCACCGTCGGGAAACAGCTTCCCCCAAACTATCGCTCAACGTACAGGCGGCACGCGGAACAAGGGGATGCCCGATCCGTCAGAAGAAGCAGCCGCTACAGTGGGTAGAGGGCTTCGTCATCTCCAAGAGACCCGCAACGTTTGGCGTGTGCTCACTGTTTTATCCGTTGCGAGCGACCACCAGGCCCGTTTCGCAAGCTTGGTTAGGGAACATGTGCTGATCAAAAAATGGAGACAGAAGCTATTCGCGCCGATTTCTTTCTGTGCGACGCCATTGTTTGTCGGCGGAAAGGTACGAGATAGACATCTGATGGGTGCGGAAAATGTGCGCGGTGAGACGCGCGAGGTGGCACCGCCAGGGGAAGCCCTGACGATGACGTTCTCTTCGACGGAACCAAACGCAGCCTCAAGTCGCACCCGGGCAACAAGGAAGCTGGATTGGAAACGCTTTGGAACATGTGTCTGACGAATGGCTGAGACACAATCGGGCCCCTTGCTTCCGGGTCGTAACGTCGTGATCCACCATAAAATACGGCAGGCATTTCTTCCTAGCAGCTCCGGGGGAAAGGGATGCGCTGAAGTGTGGCGCGTGGTGTACCATGATAGCTTGAGGTTGGAATGCAATCTATCCCGGCGCTGATGGACAGCAGCAGGCAATGCGATGCAGTTCCAGGGGATAGAAGTGAGCCGGCTTCGTAGCCCGCTGATGACAGAGGCGCGTAGTCACAGTTACCCGCAAGCCGAGAAGGCAGCCAAGGTGCTTCCTGATAAGAACGTCCGGCAATGCGCGGCTACTATCGGGGGGTCGAAAAGATAGCTGAGATGCAGACGTTCTTGATGGTAACGTCCTCTTCAATGAACTGAAAAGCCTCGACCCGAGTCGCGCCAGACGCGAGGAGGAAGTTGACACGGCCGTGGTGCCACAGAGACTCGAACAGCTTGGCAACGTCGTACAGATGCCGGCGGTGCCAGGTGTCGTCTCTATGCGACAAGCTCTTCCAGCCCGTCTTCTTCCTAATTGCCTCGAAGTCCTCCGGGCAAACTCCGAAGGCGCGCGCAAGGTGCCCGCTTCCACAGTACCCGTCCCAGGTGGACATCTGCTGGCAACATGGCGAGACCAACACACCGGACACAGGAAAGAACTCCCTCCACGCGCCTACCACGCAGGAAATGGTGGAGCACGTCCCGTCACCGCACAGGTGCTTGCCCACCACGATGTTCACCTTCCGTTTGTACCGCAAGAGGTCCTCTTTCGTAACGCTCCCGACTTTCTTCCAGATTCTCCCGAATGAATCCGGGTCGTCGGCGTACAAGGCATCCACCGTCCTCGGGGGCTCGTAGAACTCAACAAGAACGACGGTGGTTCGGAACACGCTTTGGAATAAGTGCAGCAGTTCCCCCGCGGCGGCGCCTATGTCGATCAAGCAGACGGAATCGCGTGCGTCGCCGGATGCCAGCCCTGCGCTGTGGATGGACGGGTCGATTTCTTGGATCATCCCGCTGATGACGGAGCACAGCGCGGCTTCTTGCGCGAAGTGCTTCTCCTTCCGGTCTTCCCTCCTGCACCCGGCGGCCTCGCCGGCTGCCAACATGGCAGCTGTGACCTTTGAGTCGAGCGCTGGCGGTGGCTTGAACGGAATCGGGTGTTCGCGCAACATCCGCACGGCTGCGCCGTCCAATAGGATGGTCTCCGTGGTCACCGGCGCGCCGGCCACTTTGCTCAACAGCCGGAGGCAGGTTTGCTCTTGCAAGAGCCACCAAGTTCTCCCGTACTTGGACTTCAGCCGGCGCGGGCCGCAGAACTTGGCGTGCTGCTCCATCTTCACATCCGGGATGGGCTTCGAGCAGAAGTCGCACGTGGAGCACGCCTGGGCTAGCTTCCGCACCTTCTGCCCCTTCGCGGCGGCCGGAAAAAGGTCGGCTGCAGGCGCTTCTTCCGACTCGGCCGCCTCCTCTTTGTCGTCGTCGTAGTCGGTTTCGCCGCGCAGTCCTTCACCTTGCGCCCGCGTTTCCTCCTTCTGCTTTGCTCCGCGGTCTTGCGTGCATCGTTCTTCGGTAGTAGGTCGGTCGACGCCGCTTTCCATCGTCACCGGATCAACCGACGAGTGCGCAGCATCGTTCCCCCCCCGAACACCCGCACCCATCCGCCTGCTCAACACGGACGTTTTCCCCCTCAGGGCCAGTCTTCTAAGAACCAGGACCAGTCGTCCACTTCTAGACCTATGAGGGCCTCTGAAGGCCGGTCGTTCCACTTCCCACACCTCTAAGAGCCGCTCGTCCACTTCTAGTTATCCAAAGGCCAGTCGCATTTAAACTGCTGAAGGCCGTCGTTCCACTTCTTCACCCCAAATAAGGCCGGTCATAGTAAAACCCCTCAAGGCCCACCACAATTAAAGCCCCTCAAGGCCAGTCGTTCCACTCCACACCGTTAGAGCCGGTCGTCCACTTCTAGTCATTCAAAGGTCAGTCGTATTCAAACTTCTGAAGGCCACCCGTGAGTCAGGCTTCGGGTAACGAGGACAGACATGATACATTTCCGGAGTGTCATCCGTCATCAACAGAAAGCGCCAAAAGACGGGATGAGCGAAAACGCGGAAGGCACATAAAAGAAAACCGGGGGATGGACGGAGAGGGCGGGTGCAGAAGAAGAAACCGAAGGACATCAGTCCGGTAGTGTACCACAGGGCCTCCACATCAGAGGTAGACGCGCAAGCATCTACACTTAAGACAGCTATGGATTCCCGTGAGCAGTATGATGTGACTACAGGCATCGTGCCGTAAAGACAGTGTTTAAGAGACAACCTGTAAGTGTCACTGGAAATCGAGACGTTGTACCTCGGCCGCTTACTCTGTTTCTGTACTTGCCGGGAGAGCGCCAGTGACAACAGTCAGGCCCTCTCCGCAAGGTACTTCTTCGGTGTGCCTTCCTTCGTCCGTTATGACACCGGCCACGCGAGGATGAACCTGGCAATGCTGACTAGAAAGCAGCACCTCTTCCTGCACACCCTTCGGAATTTCAGAAAACGTTTTCTTTTTTCATTTCTTCCTTTTTCTTTTTGCACTTTCTTTTCCTCGTTGTGCTTCTTGAAAGACTGGAATCTGCATTTCTTCCATTTTGCCGGCACTTCGGGGTTCGGGAGGAGTATTGCTTTCCGGAGCAAAAATGAAGGAATAGGTGCGGTGGCATAGACAGTTGGATGCCTACCATTGACACCGCCGTGGCCCGACTCTCCCCCGCCCTGGTTTGAAAAGCGCTCGAAAAGAAATGCCTAACTTCTTCTTACAGCACGCAGCGTCTCGGCGGCGGGCACGCCTGGGCGCCAACGCGAGCGACGGAATCGCTGCGGTGCAAACGCCAGGCTGAGGTTTCACCACATATTTGCAATGGCGTTCCCCAGTAGTTGAGCCAGTCAGGCCCGTTTTCATAGATTCTGACAGGCCCGGAGAAACTGACAGGGAATCGGGTGACGGGGAGGATGGACTGGTTCAGGAACGCAAAGACAGTCATTGCGCGCGGGGCTCCCTAAAACTCGATCACGTGGCTCGGTGCATCATTTGCTC
This sequence comes from Diplonema papillatum, assembly GCA_030068145.1. Taxonomy (NCBI): domain Eukaryota; phylum Euglenozoa; class Diplonemea; order Diplonemida; family Diplonemidae; genus Diplonema; species Diplonema papillatum. Next base: position 15,464 of record JAPJBO010001507.1, on the reverse strand, counting down.
AGAACGAAACGTTCTCTGCGCAACAAAAAGGAAGAAGGGAGAGAAGAGAGAAAAGAGAGGGAGGGACGGTGTGCCGATTCAGCAGCGAGTGAGAAGGGGGGTCGCCCGGCTCGAGGCTGGGCACCATGATTATTGAGCGCGAAAGGGGGAGGGCCTCCCCCTGCGCCGCGTACGTGTCATGTTTAGTGTTTGGGCAGACTCCTGCCACTGATGCACGTGGGAGACGGGGACGGGTGGTTTGGTTAAAGAGAGTACCACATACGGTCCAGCCGACCCCCGAAAACCGAAGTAACGAAGTACGCAAGAACTCAAACTACGCAGGAACTCCGCAATATCGGGTAGGGCTACATTTTTATACTCCGTGTAGTTGTTAGCTGGTGGCTAACTGAGTGCCTGAACGGTCCTGACAGGGCCGTTGTAGGCTTATATATCCTGCCACACTGCGGCAAAACAGTCCAGCACACATATATAATGTAGCCCTCGCCGTTTCACAAACCCTACGCGGGAACTCCGCAATACGGGGGTTTCGGGGTACCAGTATGGGATTCTCTTTTAACCAACCCACCCACTCTGCGGGAGCCCAAAAAGCTTTCCTGACGTACTATGGACCTTGCCAGGGAGGGTCCGCATTACTGTTCGTTCTTGATGACCCCCGCCGCCCCAGCTGGAGAAGGAGAAACACAAGGGGAAAAAAAGGAAAAAGAGAAGCTAAAACCGGTGATTGTGAAAATTGTCGACAGCCGCTGAACAGGGGAGCCGAGCGACGTGGGTGGGCGAGACCAAGTTCGTTGAATCATGATACAGGGCAAATGAACAGCAAAAAAAGAGAAAAAAAGCGAAGAACAATGAAAAAAGAACTGGTCGAGGAAAGACGGTTATCTGCTCTGATAATGGGGGCTGGAGGGCTGGGAGGCAGTGTGACCCTTCTCGTTGACACGTTTGGGTCGTCGCACATCGCCATTCTACGTAGAGCGAAAGCTGGCTCGAAACTCCAGCGCCGTATTGTCTCTGGCAGACCACTTCGTGGGCGGAACCTGTGTCTTGTTTTATGCGGTTGCCGGCTGCTCCTTGGATCTCGTCTGTGGATAATGGCTTCAGCCAGCATCCACCGACGATCGCGCAGTGCCGTTGCCACGGCCCCCCTTGCACGGGAGATTCCCGACACTTTGTTTTTCCCTTGTGGGTGTTGAACACGCACTGACGGAGATTGGTCAGGAACCGAGGCCACCGTTGTTGCGGCAGTCCGAAGAGAGACAGAAGCCACACTGGTTGAAGAGGAAGGCGGGGGTGCAAGAACGCGCTTGGAATGACGACGTGCTCGACACCGCACCGGTCCTAACTCGCGGACACATAAGGCGGGCGATCTTCGACACGCGGAGTCGGAGTGTCTGCAGACAGGGCAGCGGTGTGAGTCTGGTTTGCCAGGCAGCCGTTCGTAGCTCGCCACAGCCCCTATACGAAGGGATGGGGTCACTTTTTGTAGCTGCTTTCTTGAGAGAGAAGGAGAGGCGTCGGGACCGCAGTGAACCGCATTGACGTGCGATATGGGTAAACTGGCCAGCTGCGCCCAGAAGCAACCCTCGAGAATCCGGCTGCCAAGGTTTTCGCAAGCACTTCTTCTGTGCGGCTGTGACGCTGCAAATGGGCACCTCCTTTGCTGCAGAAAACAACGACCACTATGATAGCCGCCCACCCCGTACAAAACGGATCTGCGGGTCGCCATCAGTACTTTTCGGATGTTTGAAAGGGGGGCTTTTTGAATGCAATAATTCTGGCTGAATTCACACACGCACTAAACACACTCCCACACACACACAATCAGACATACTTGCAAGCGAGCTTGCGCGCCGAAGGCGTATCAAGTGGAACCCTTTATTGTCCCGAGAAAGGCGATGTATCCTTGTCTACTCGTTCGGAGGAGGTTGGCAAGGCTATGCAAACAACGACCATGCTGAAGGACCCGCAGCCGTGCATCTCTTGTTCGCACGCCTTCTCAGTTCATTCGGGATGTCGGTTCGTTTCACCCGTCTGTTTGCTCTTTTGCCTGCCACTTTTCACGTGCTTTCTGCCCTCAGCCAGGATCAGGCAGGCCTCTTGGAAACAGGAGGACGGGTGTTCCACCGCTCTGCCGAAATAAACACTCAGCAGCAACGAAGAACTGAGCTGTTGCAGCATGCTGTCAGGAAGAAGTAGCTCGGGACAGGATATCGGATTACACACAATCACTCACACACACACACACAAAAAAAAAATAAACGTGAAAGTGTATGTCGAAAAAAAAAAAGAAGAAGAGAACACGAGCAGTGCGCGCGCAAAGATGACGATGGTGAGCTTTTAACATTGGCCGGAGTCCTGGCCTGATAATTGGGTATGGGTCCTGTTTTGGGTTCCTGCGGTTTCGATCAGCACATACACCCAGGAAGTGGGCAACCATTCCCGGCAGTAATTGCCGTGGGTAAGCTACCCGTTCGTCTTTACTTGGACGCCAGTGAAAACGCCGCAGCATGCAGTGACGAGCTTCTCATCACCTTCAACATTTCATGGTAGGTAGAAAAGAAGAAGGAACAAGAAGCTGGGGAACGAGGAATCGGCTACGTCAGAGCCGATGCACTCTTTTCCTTTACTTCGTTTCCCCTTTCTTCAATGCCGTGTCTCAGACACCACGTAATTGCAGACCAGCCGTTTCTCGCGCTGCGGGCACCTGCTCGGCTAACAAAGGAAGAAGAATACTGACAAGAGAGTGGGTGCGTCTCATTCACGAAGGAACCGCGCGCCTTCTCTGACTCCGAAACGACAACAACCTCGAGCAGTTTTTTTGGGGGGGGGTTGGCGGGGGAGGGGTCGTTGTAATTGGATCTGATTCTGGGAAGGTGGGGGGGTGAGAAAGATTGCGGTGATCTCCGTCGGTTGGGTGGTTCGTGCCACCTCTGTTCTTTGTCTTGAGAAAAGGCGAGCGCCCCGAAACCAACAAGGGGAGGGGGAGGAGGGATCGTCTATGATAGAGCGGCAAACGCTGTAAAGACGCAAACACAGAAAATAAAATGACAGGGGTGTATCTGACGGCTAAGCCCGGAGACGCCGTTTTCAGTGTGAAAGCACGTTGCGGGCGCTAGACTCGTGATGGTGCGTGCGATACGCATTTATCTCCCAAGGAGTGAATGGGTGCCTTGCAGCGGTGTTGCACAAAGGCGGAAAAGTGGGGGTTAAAGTTCTTCGCTTTTCCTCGCACGTAATGGGAGAGGATGGTGGTCATTCGCGTACTTGTCGGACGACGAATACTGCTGGCATGTAATATACTTGTCATACAATCAAGATTTTTGCTGATCATAAGCACAGTGCTCGTCCCTTGATGAGCATCTGTACTTCGTCGTACTTTGTCACGTGATGGAAGCAAACGCACTTCTTGTTCTGTGTGCTCGAATCTGCATGGTAAGAACGTGGTGTCGGATTCGTTCCTTATTTTCAGTTTCCGTGTCAGCTAGCAGGGCGACACTCAAGAGGTCGGGTCGACTATCCCCTGCGGGATTTTGACTACTTTTACAAAGAAAGAAAAGAGGGAGGGGGGAGGAGAACGTCGATTGTCACTCAAGCGAGATATGGAGCGAAGAGCGGAACTTGTGTTTTGAGGCGGGTGAGAGCTCAACGAGGTGGTTTGACGACCACGAATGCATCGGTTCGGTGGGTCGGTGCAACAAGTCTACCCCATTCTATGCACCGGATAAACCGTTATGGAGGGAGAAAACACAGTGGTACGCCCGTGATAGATTCTGATAGACTAGTGGAAACCCACACCAGGCATTCGATGCAGTTCAAGGAGATAAGGGGGTGACCACTCACTGATCAAACAGCCTGCGATGCCGTGGCCGTCCTACTGCGCATGGCGACCGCTTGCGGGGCCTGCTGCAGGCGAATGAACAAGCGTATCCCCGTGAATGATGGGAATGCAAGAATTCGCTTGGAATGGTATGTGCCCGACATGTCCAATGTGCACCGTATGTGGGCCCTTAAGCCACAGACACATTAGGCGGCGTCGTGACAGCATCCATTGTGTGAGCACTAATGTATCGAGCGAAGAAAGCGCGACTACAAGTAGGTCTCAATGGGCGGGCAGCTGCAGATGAAGTTGCGGTCCCCGTACGCCGAGTCGATTCTGCGGCAAGTTGGCCACACCTGCATTGTGTTTTTGTGTTGTAGGCGATGAACGCTTGTTGGTTGTCCTTTTTATAGAGTTGCCCAACCTAAACTGACCTGTACTAATACGAGCCCTTTTGAAGGACGAATCACCCCTCCTTGGACCCGCTGCGGCCTGATCTGGGATCGACTTCCCGTACTCTCCTTAATTGATTTTGGTAAGACTGCGGGTTGTCGATGCACCTTGACACAAGACAGTGAGGGGGGACGGCGTCAGGTCTAAGAGACGTGTAGCTCAGCGTTCATTACGAACTAAACCTTGTCGATTCCACACGTCATTTTGGAATGGCTACGTGTGACCTCACCATCAGTGGGGCATGCCACAGTTTCACTGAGTGAGCTGATACACCACACATGTCGAAGAAATTTGAAAACGGGTTTGAAAGATAAGAAGAAAGAACGTCTTCAAGTTTTTTCAAGATGCGGACAAGTATGAAGCCGAGACGAACACTCAACCTGACAAGTGACTGGGTGTATTGCATCATGGTGGTATCGCCACAGAAAGATCAAACCTTGTTGCTGCGGAGGCTTTCAACTGGGTACACGGCCTGCTCTCTGGTGTACGGGTGGGTCCACTCAGTGCGGGCGATGCTGGCCATGGTGTGCGGTGCGTTCTTGAGCGCGTTGTCGGTTGCGGACATTTCGCCGTTCTCGATCTGGCGGATCTCAGCTCGGATGCTCAGCAGTGCGTTGATGAAGCGGTCGAGCTCAGTCTTCGACTCGGATTCTGTGGGCTCAATCATTAGCGTCCCCGGGACTGGGAACGACATGGTCGGCGCGTGGAAGCTGTAGTCGATCAACCGCTTGGCGATGTCCTCTACTTCAATACCCGCAGACTTCTTGAAGGGTCGGACATCCAGGATGAACTCGTGCGCGCACCTTCCCTTGTCGCCCTTGTACAAGATGGCGTACTCGGAGGACAACCGCTCCATGAGGTAGTTCGCGTTGAGCAGCGCGACGGCGGAACTCTTCTTCAAACCCTTCCACCCCATCATCCGCATGTACGACCAAGAGATCGGGAGGACACCGGCGGAGCCGTACGGGGCCTGCGACACTTGCCCGAAGGGCTTGTCGCCGCCGCATTTGATGCCAGGGGACGCGGTGCTCGGGAGGAAGGGCACCAGGTGCGACCGGACGCAAATAGGCCCCATTCCGGGGCCGCCGCCGCCGTGCGGGATGGAGAACGTCTTGTGGAGGTTCAAGTGCATGACGTCTCCGCCGTACTTGCCCGGGAGCGTGAGGCCCATCTGTGCGTTGAAGTTGGCGCCGTCGACGTAAACCAGGCCTCCGGCGGCGTGGATCATGTCGGTGATCTCCTTGATGTTTTCGTCGAAGATGCCGAAGGTGGACGGGTAGGTCACCATGAACGCAGCGACACGGCCCTTCAACTTTTCGTCGATCGTCTTCTTCAAGTCAACCACGTCGATGCTACCGTCGGGGAGGCACTTCACAACCGCCAGCTTCATCCCGCACATGATAGCGGACGCTGGGTTCGTCCCATGGGCCGACGACGGCACAATGCACCCGTCCCTCTCGAAGTCGCCCCTCGACTCGTGGTACGCCTTGATCACCCTCAGCCCTGCGTACTCTCCCTGCGCACCGGAGTTCGGCTGCAAGCACGTCGCGTCCATTCCCGTGAGCGCCGTCAGCTTGTCCTCCAAATCCTTGATCAACACTTTGTACCCATCGACCTGGTCCTCCGGAGCATACGGGTGGATCGAGTTGATCGAAGGCCACGTTATCGGCAGCATTTCTGACGCCGCGTTCAGCTTCATGGTGCATGATCCCAGCGGGATCATCGCGCTGTTCAAACCGAGGTCCTTCCTCTCCAGTCGGTAAATGTACCGCATCATGTCCGTCTCGTTGTGGTACTTCGAGAAGATCGGGTGGTCCAAGAACCGGCTCGTCCGCTGCAGGTCGTGCTGGATCGACGACGTTTTTTCTGCCTCAGTTCTCAACTCGAGCATGGAGTCAGACCCTTCGGCCGGCAGGCTCGCCGCCCTGAAGAATGCCTGCAGGTGGTGCTCTTCGGTGCACTCGTCGAGGGCGATTCCCACCTCGACATCGGAGATTTGCCTGATGTTGATGCCCTCCGCACAGCACCTCTCCGTGAACACTCGCCCGCCGTCTGCGCCGAGGTGCGAGCAGTCGACCCACAGGGTGTCGAAGAAGTTCTTCGACTTCAGCTGGAAGCCGGCCTTCTCCAGCCCGAGGGCGAGGGTCTTCGCCTTGCAGTTGATGTCCTCTGCGATGGCCCTCAGCCCCTTCGGCCCGTGCCACACCGCGTAGAACGCGGCGACGTTTGCAAGCAGGGCCTGCGCCGTGCAAATGTTGGAGGTTGCCTTCTCCCTCTTGATGTGCTGCTCCCGGGTCTGCAGGGCCATCCGGAAGACGGTCTGGCCGTCGGCGTCCTTCGAGACACCGATGATCCTGCCGGGGGAGATTCGCGCGTAGCTTTGCTGCGTGGCGAAGTAGGCGGCGTGGGGTCCGCCGAAGCCGAGGGGAACACCGAATCGTTGTGTGGTACCGCACGCGATGTCGGCTCCCAGCTCACCCGGGGGAGTCAGCATGGTGAGGGAGAGGAGGTCTGCGCTGCAGCAGGAGAGGACGCCGTGCTCTTTGGCGGTGGCGAAGAGGGCTTTAAAGTCGTGGACGTCACCGTGCGTGTCTGGGTACTGCACCGCCACGAGGCCAACCTCCGGGTCCGACAAATCCGACTCGAAGACATCCTGCACGAGACACTCGATGCCGAAGCCCTGGGCGCGGGTGGTTGCGACGGCGATCGACGCGGGGTGCATCCTCTTGTCGAGGATGACCTTCCTCTTCTTGCCCTTGGTGTGCGCGACCGACATGGCGATCGCTTCGCCCACCGCTGTCGCCTCGTCAAGCAGAGACGCGTTGGCCAACCCCATGCCGGTGAGATCGATCACCATTTGCTGGAAGTTCATCAACGACTCCAACCGGCCCTGCGCGATCTCAGCCTGGTACGGTGTGTACGGCGTGTACCACCCGGCCGACTCGATGACGTTCCGCAGGATGACGGACGGGAGCTTGGTCTCGTGGAAGCCCATTCCGATGCATTGCTTCATCTGCTTGTTTTTGCTCATGATGATGCTGAGCTCGTCGAGCCAGCCCTTCTCGCCCGGGATCTCCTCTTCCACCTCGACGTCCTTCTCTGCGATGGCGCGCGGGATCACCGAATCGACGAACCCTTGCATCGAAGAAGCGTTCACCGTCCGCAGCATCACCTGCTGGTCGATATCGTCGACTCCGAGGTGCCTCCTCTCGAGTGTGTCCAAGTGCGGGAACGCGTTCTTCAACCGCCTCTGCAGCAGCTGCATGCGGTGCGCGACCGCAGCCTTCGCGAGCTGTCTCTTCTGCATCATTTTGACTCTCTTTTTTGCTCTTTTTCCTTTTTTTGATGCCCCTTCGACTACCTGTGCCGGGCGTGAAATACATTGCATTGCTCCTCCAAGCCCGATCTGGGTGCCTGCTCACGGACTGTTTCCTCGAGACTGACGACCTCGTTGGATTTAATGAGCCGTCTGCAGACCCACTGTTAACCCATTTACTCTGAGACTGTTGTTCAAACAAGGATATGACTACTGAGGCCCGACGAAACAAGGTGAGCCCCGGCATTTGCTAGCGAGTGCTGGTGTTTCCGAATACTGCAAATGCGCAACGCTGCGGCTTCGCGATGTCAGACTACTCCGTACGCGACGCGACGCTCAACCCGGGGCAAGTACCACTATGCACAGAACTGTGTCGCGGCGCAACGAGTCTTTCACTGGCTGCGCTGCGCGCCGTACTTCGGTACTCAAAAGGGATATACAGAACGAAGAGAGCGTTGTGCGATTTCTACCTCCTCACCGGATGTTCGTCGTTCGTTGGGATACTCCAATCGAACTCTAGCTGGCAAGACGGAAAGAGGCCTTCCGCCGCTTCTCGAACTTCTGAGATGCGGTTTCAGGTGGCAGAAACACGATCAAGATTCCAGATTCGGAGGGTGCCAACATGTTCTCGCGTTTGGTGATGCCGACAGATGCGCGGAGTTGCCGAACAGTAAACTGGTGTTCTACGGATCCGGAACACAACGCAAACTGACTGCTTGGGTCGCGTGCGGAGACGAGTCTTCATCGGGACGGAAGCGCCTCCGCGTGTACTCACGTCGTCAACAACCCAGCGTCGACAACGCGTGAGCCTGGCACCTCCTTTGAGGCAACGCGCTGCTGTTGACGCCGTCTAAAAGCGAAGACGGCGAGAAACGGGCCAAGCCTCCTCAGCCAGCCATCGGTGCCGCTTCTCCGGCCGTCGTTTCCGGGCACGTCTCCTCCGCCGGCTGCTGCTGGTCGGCCGCCGCCTCTGCCGCCCCCGCGGGTTGCTTTGTCGCAGGCAAGGGGAAGTAGAGGACCTTCCCAGACCACAGTTCGAGGGTGGACCGCATGCAAGGGGCGGCTTGGCCCACAAGGGAACGGTCAGCGTTGGAAAGCTGGTCTTCGGCGCCCAAGAGGGGAGCGAAGGCCCGTACCTCTGGCGCATCGTCACTCTCGGTGTCGGAACCAGACGACAGAGAGGACGACGAAGAGGCGGAGGAGGAAGAGGAGTCGGGTGGAATACGCCGCACACCCTCTTCCTCTGGCGGGGCCTCGTCGACTTCCATCGCGTTGCTCGTATCGGTTGTGTTCTCGTTCTCGCGCAAGGCTGGGTTGACAACGGTTGGATCCTCCTGCAGGTCCACCGGCTTCTCCTCCTTTTCCGGTGCTGGGCGGAGCTGCTTATGCCGCTTGGCGAAGAAGGGTCGGAGGAATGGCGTCACGCGGGTGTACGGCGCGTCGCAGAGGGGGGAGACGCGGAAGACCCGAGACCCTGTCGTCACCGAGAACACCGGCAGCGCCGGGTTGACGGACACGCTGTTGACGGGCCCGAAGCCGGGAGCAATTGGTATCTTGCTCTGCAGGGAGAAGTCACGCGTCGAATACACCTTCACGTAGCCGGAGTGGCACCCTGTGAAGAGGTACCTGCCCGACCGGTCGAGATCGAAGGTTATCCGCTGGTTTGTCGGCGATTCCCGCGTCATGCAGACTCCCCCGTCAACAACGACTTCCTCCGCCGGTCGGAACTTGCCGTCCCACCGGACGCCGGTGAGCCGGGTGTCCCAGGCCCGGATTCTGCCGTCTTTTCGGGCGCCCGAGTAAATGTACCGCCCGCACTTCGAAAACAGGACGTGGGTGACTCCGCCCTTGTGCGCGTCGTCCACCAGCGTCACCCCGCGGCCGGGCGAGCGGACGTCGAACGCCGCAACCTGTGAGACAATGGGGTTCCCTCGGTTTTCGGGTGTGCCCAACACAGTGAGCTTCAACTCGAAACTCCGCGCAATCTTTTGCGAAGAAGTATTGTGTAGTTAGTACTTAGAATACTAGGTATAGTGGCTCTGTTCGTCTTCACCGTTGCGCGATGCAAGAATCGCAGGTAGAAAGAGTGATTCTGGTGTGTTTGTCACAATCGTCTGCAGGAGAAAAAAAGGGGGCGGCGGGTGGTGGGCCGAAGTCGTCTCATGCCGAGCAGCACTTAACTTGCTTGCCCACACAAGTTGCAAAAGAAGGCGAGGAAAGTTAAGTACGAAAGAGCGAGTGAAGAATTTGGCTACTGGTTGTCTGAACGTTGTTGTGTGGGTCTTGGGTCCTATCTTTGAAGAATTGCAGTTTGCGAATGCGAGACGTCTTGCCGTGCCGATGCCAAAGTTTTGGATCAAATGCGAACCGCTGTATGTTGAACGTTTTGAGCACTTTCCGCAGGCAGCTCCTCGCGACTTGCCCAAAGAACTGTGTCTCAAGGCACAATATGTGGCTGCCCGCAGTGGAAACGAGCCAGGGGGAAGCAAACCTTCCGACAGGTATGCGTGTTCTAGGTTCTGATGACCCGGTCGATGCTGTCTTTCGCAGCCTGATGACAGGAGGACCTGTCTCGCCATTCTTCTGACCGTTCGGCACGGTGGTGCCAAACAGCGCCTACCATACCAGGTCGAGCTGTTCGAATCAACGATTGGGATGCCTCGTAGTAGTACTAGTATGCTTCAGCTTAGTGTGTGTTTGATCGAAGTAACATCAAGGCAGCCCTTACAAAGACCAGCCACAGTCAACGCCGCGTGGGTGCGGGCTTCTGATATTAATCATCATGTTCCAAACCCCCGATTGCGCGTAACCTGGAAGCACGCAGAGGGTGTCGGTGGTAAAAAGGTGCAGTTGCCCGCATCCATCCGGCAATCAGCTCGCATCGTGGAGGTCACGCTACCCACCGGGACAAGGTGTCCTGTGCTGCCCCTAGTATGTGACGTATGTGACTGGGAAGGAAAAGACGGCACACCTGCCCGGAGAACGAGGCTACCGCGAACAACGACGTGTGCGTCGGCGAGAAGGCGAGGGACGAGATGATGCCGGCGATGCCGGACTTCTTCTTGTTGATGTTGTGCTGCGTGGCCCGCACGTCGGTCGTCTCCCCGGCGCGTTCGGAGTCGAACACGCGGACCGTGCCTTTGTAACCCGCCACCAAGTGCGAGCCCGTCGGACTGAACGCCACACTGTACGCGGTCAACGGCATTCCCGCTTCGCTGAGGGCCCTGTAACTCGCGCGGAGCTTGCCCGAGAGGGAGTCCCAGAGGTGCAGGGGAACGTCGCGCGAGGAGGTGACGAAGCACGAATTGCTCCGTTCCGCCATGTTCGGGTAGAACGCGTAGTCATACACGCACTCACCCTCCGACACGGTCAGCGCCGGCTCGAGGCAGTGCGGCGACGTTGTAGATGCGCTCGCGTTGGATTCGTACACAGCAGGGTCTGTTGACGGAGCGTCCGTGTCGACGTCTTCCTGCTTCAGCATGTTCGCTTCGTCCGTGGACGATGCGCGCAGGCTTTCCGGGAGGTGATACAGCCGCATGACGTTGTCCTCGCTGTTTGTCAGCAGCAGAGACCCGTCGCCGCTCCACCGGCTCGACTTCGCAAAAAACCCGTGCGGCAGCGGCCGTGTGACCTCAGGACTCTGCACCTGGACCTGCAGGTGCGTCCTACGGGGGAGAGCGCCGGCAAACCGACTCGCCTTGAGCGGGTACAAATTGATGGTCGTGCCCCATTCGGCCCCGCCGTCGGCGGCGGTGGCCGCCGCGGCCGCCGCGTTCTCCCGCGCGGCTTCCTCCTCGATCCGGCGGCTTTCTTCGTCTTCCTCGCGCTTCCGCGCCTTCTCCTTGTAGCGCTTGTCCCACCCGAAGGACGACTTTATTTTCCGCTTCTCACTTTTCGGCAGCCCGAGCTGCTCCAGCAGCTGCTCGTCCATTGTTTGGTTTCTTCAGGTCGTGCGTGCTTCAAGACGCGTGTCTGGTGATCTGCGGGTATTGTTGGGTGTTCGGCTGGGTTGGCTTTGGCGTTGTGCCCGGTGTGCATGGAACTTCAGCGTTCTGGCCAGCTTCCTTCCTGTGGGTGCTTCAAGACGCGTGTCCGGTGATCTGCGGGTATTGTTGGGTGTTCGTCTGGGTTGGCTTTGGCGTTGTGCCCGGTGTGCGTGGAACTTCAACCATTGGGTAATCCAGCGTCCTGGCCAGCTTCCTTCCTGTGGGTATACAGCATCTTGCTGGTATTCAGAAGGCCTGACCCTGGTGACACGTATCCGCAGAGCTGCTGGCAGTACACCTTCACCTCAGGCTCGAGGGTACGGTCCCTGGATCTGACACACCGGGTAACGGTGTCGGGCACAAACCCTTCCAAGCACGTTGTTGCATGTCACTTCGTGCCCCCCCTCTTCACGTAGCTTTTCCGGCAAACGGCTACAACGTAGCCAAGCTTGTTTTCGAGTGCATCATGCGGAACATCAAACAGGGGAGATTTCTCATCAGCGTACTGAACACCGCGCGACAAGGCTCGTGAGCTAAAATGTTTTGGTCTTACTTTATTAGGGTTGGTCCCGCCACACGAGAGAGTGCGGTCCTAGCTAACTCGCACGTGAACCTGGTCTCCAAGTACACCGCGCTCGAGAAAAGGCGAAGAAGAAGACCAAAACGCTCTTTTTGCTTTTTCGTTTTGCTCCTCTGCTGCTCTGCACTAAGAATGCTCGCACTTAGTTCTCCTTTTTTTTTTCCTTTTTCCTTCCCCTTTTTTCTCCTTTTTCCTTCCCCTCAGGTGTCTCGTTGCCACCATATATCTGCCTACCTCCGGCGGTGTGCATGCAATAACTAATTCGTAATTCCCGTAGGCCCAAGCTCCACACTTGAGAGTGAAAGTTAGCTTGAATTGTTTAGGACATATTTCCTTCAAGCCGCAAAAGGGTAGAGCTGACTGCGGGTGCAGGAAAATGAGTAGTTGGCCGCTCTAATCTACCCATAAAGGGTGAGTGCCACAAGCGCAGCAGTTGCCGTCTCATTCCCCGCAGGCACGGGGGTAAAACGGAGCAGCGCTTGCATTCAAAAGATTCGAGCAGCACAAACCTAAGAGGTCTAGCCAACTAATCCAGCACTTCATCAGATATAGACAAAACCCGGTATTCCTCCAGCAGAGAAAGTAGCCACCGGGTTTCCCCGGGAGGGTAACGTGTGTTCATTGGCTATAGCAGACGAGTCCGCTGGAAAGGTAGGTGGCACCAACCTGTCGTACCGGCGAAAGTGAGGTTTCTTGGGCAGATGTATGTTTTCCGCAATCATGAAGAAAAGGAGGGGGGGGCGGGTGGAAGGCGCCCCAATGCAATTGCATCGCCTTAGAAGAGGCTATTTCGTTTAAGCATTTTCTTCCTCTCTTTCTCTTTCCCGCCTGCGGGTGTCAAAGTCGGAAACGGGACGACGCAGTGCGGGTTTGCTGGGCTTATTTTGTTTCCTTTTGTCCGCGGCGGGAGGCGGGATGGGGTGCTTTCACCAGAGTATGGTCGTATCCATCCAAGGTACCAGGGAAAGCCTGTTACACGGAGCCAAGCTTCACGTGTTCGGCGGTACTGCAGAGCCACGGGCCTACGGGTCAAGTGGCTACCGATTTCCCAAACTAAAGCATCAAGGGCGCACCTTGGGGCTTGGCGCTCGCGCTGAACACAAGCTCGTCGAGACGGTCAGCCGCAGGGCAGAGCGGACGGGGTGGTGGCACTGTGCTGCCTCCGACTCAAGCTTTGCAAGCTGTGGTTGACCGTCACGTTCCTGGACCAGGAGCGGTCTTTTCTCTTTTTTTCTTTTTTCTCTTCTCTGGGTGAGTTACCTCACCCAGCCGCTGCAGTGCATAACCCCCTGGTCGACGATATACGTCGTTCTGATGTCTGACGACTTTTTTTTTTTTTTTTTTTCCCGACGACGGGGGTTATTCTGATCCCCGAAATTCGGGAAAATCATGGTTAAAAAGTCTGTAGCGTGGTCGGAAAGATTTTTTTTTCCACGTTGAGCGAGCTTTTTTGAATGGCCTGTAAGCCCGATATGCGACCTTCGTGGGCGTGTTGCTGCTTCGCCACTTTGTCGTAGACCCACTTGTGGGTCTTGCGGGTCCTCTAGCCTCCGTGTCACTGGTCTTGCAAGCACAAAAAGTTCACCAGAAACTCCTGTGGTTAAAAAATCTTTTTTAACCGGCCTGTTTTGGATACTTTTTTTTTTTTGGTGAAGAAATTATTTTTCTTCGCCAAAAAAAAAAACCATGCAGGATAATCCCTGCCCGACGACAACTAGTGTCAGACTAGCTTACCCGAAGGCAGTTGATTCCTTTAGGCAAGATTTCTCTACCGGCGGAAGTTGTTTGGGGGGGTTTTTTTTTTCGCCCTGTTGACAACTCGTGTCAGACTAGCCCACCCGGGGGTGGTTGGTTCCTTCAGGCAGGGTCTCCCCCATCCGGGTTTTTTCACGCATGCCAATCGGAGACTAAAAACATCGACTTCTCAAGTCTACTTAGACTACACAAGTAGTCTAAGAAAGTAAAAAAAAAGGTCGAAAGACACCAATCTGTACGCCCATTCTGGATCGTCGGAAACACAAAAATGTGAACGCTGAATAATGTCAACCGGACAAAAGGAAGAAGAAGAAATGCGTAGTTTTGGTTTATTCTTTTGCTTTTAGTTGTCGACAACATTATTTACTTTCAGCGTCTTTTCATGCCTTTAAATGACGGTATTTTTGGTTTTCTTTCTTCACCATGGTTTTTCTGGACTTTATGGTGCCATAGAGAAAAAAGAGGCAGAGTTGGGCCAGAAGACTGGGCAATGGCGAGTTAGAGTGCAGGGACGAGTTAGAGTGCAGGGACCATCTCTCCGAGTATCCGGTCGCCCCACTACTATCCCGTACTACTACGGCGGACGCAAGTCGTTGCGCCGTGGGCGCGGAGCGAGCCGTGGCCCAGTCAAAGATGATTGTTGCACCGATGGTGGCGCAGCCGGGGGCGTTCTGACTGGCGAACGAGACCGCCTGGCAGGCGTGTGTCGACACGTTGTTTCGCGGGCTCTCCTCCTTTTGGCAATAGCCCGCCCTATGGCGGCGGCTAGCATCTTGACGGAGAATCTCAACTCCCACTGAACAAAGGATACGTCGTGCGGATATTCAGGAACGGCATCGTTCCAGCTGTTACGGGAGCAAATTGTTTCCAGCTTGCCCAACATCCACTCGGTCTTCCGTCCAGCCGCGGTGTGTACAACCCGGCATAGCCGGCGCACCAAAACAGCGGAGGGAACAGATATAATATCACCCATTCCACGAAAAAGTGTCACAGATTTCGGCTTTTTTCGGATATCTGCCGAAAATTTCCATCTGCAGGTCCGAAAATGGTCGGTTTCGAGATTTTGAGGACACGTTTGAATCCGTTGAGGACAGGGCTTTCCGAATATTTGGTCGGATAAAATTTTTGACCGACCCCCCCCCCCGGAAATGGAGGTCGGCACCCGAAAAAATGGGGTCCTGGAGATCGGTTTTTTTTCTCTCTGCATCCAGGAGGGGGTCAGATTTTGATCGCTGGGCTAGCTGGCAGCTTGCCCATAATCGCGCATCCCAGAACTACTCGAAAACCAAAAGATTTCCCAAAAAGACCTCGAAAATAATTTCCAGACGGCTGCTTTTCACACCGAAAAATCGCAAAAAAAAAAAATTCGGACCGGGGGAATCGAACCATGGCCTACAGGGGTCCAGGAGGGTGCGGTAACCGTTAGGCTATGTTGCCAAACCTCGGGCCAAAATTCGCTTTTAGCGCCTGCTCAGTTGGAATTCTTATCGGAAAGTGCGAGATCGTCATTTGCTCGTTTCCAGTGTCCCAGGACGGTATTTCTGCTCTCTCAGAGCTTAT
>JAPJBO010001506.1:0-41542 GCA_030068145.1 Diplonema papillatum | reverse complement strand
CGGCGAGGGTACGGAAGAGGCAGCAACAGGAGAGGCAGCTGACGATGTTTGGGACGGATCGCCGGGCGCTTGTGTCGATGCTGCGGGGGGGTCCGGGGCAGGCGGCCGATGCGGTGCGGACAGCGGACGGGAGACTCACCGCCAACGTCGAGGAGATGGACGAGGTGCTGCAGGAGGCGTGGGACCCGATCCTGCGCATGTACGGGGAAGGACGCCCAGAGCCCGAGTACGAGGCGTTCCGCAGGGCCTTCGAGGGTTTTATTCCCCGCCGCCAGATGGACCTGCGGGATGTGACCGGGAGGGAGCTACGGGATGTTCTCAACAAGCGGAAGAAGAAGACTACGGCGTGTGGGGTGGACGGCTGGCGTTTGGACGAACTGAAGGCCCTGCCCGACGAGCTGCTGGACGGGTTCGCGACGCTTTTCAATCTGGTGGAGGAGCGGGGGGAGTGGCCGAAGGGTATGCTGACGTCGTTGGTGTCGCTCATACCAAAGACCGACGACACCTCGCCGACCAACTTGCGGCCAATCACCGTGACGAGCTGCGTCTATCGGTTATGGGCCTGCAGGCGTTTGCAAGACGTCATGGAGTGGCAGGACGGCTGGATTCTTCCGTCGCAGCACGGCTTCCGCAGAGGGCATCGGACGGACGACGTCCTCATGGAGCTGACGACGCTGATCGAGGAGACGCTGCTCGACGAGTCGAAGTCGCTGTACATGGTCGCACTCGATTTCGCGAAGTGCTTCGACCGGGTACCGCAGGGGATCGTTCTCCGGCTTGCCGAAGGGATGGGCCTCGACGCGCGCATCCTGCGCCCCCTGCGCGCCATGTACCGTGGGATGAAGCGCCGGTTTAAGCTGCCGCTGGGCGTGGGTTCCGAGTTTGAGGTCACCAACGGTATCTTGCAGGGGTGCCCACTTTCGGTGATCCTCATCAACGCCTTGCTGTCGATAGTGCTCCGAGCGGTGTCGGCGCGCGTACCGGAGGTTTCGTCGGAGTCGCTGGCGGATGATGCCACGCTCTTCGCGTCCGTGGAGTCCGAGCTGCAGCAGGCGGTCGACGTCATCGCACAGTTCTGCGCCCTGACAGGGATGCGGCTGAACATGACGAAGACACTGGCGATGGGGATCCCCGCGGGCACGGTGCGGCAGCGTCGGCGGCGGCCCTATACGAGCGTGCTGGCAGTCGGCGACGAGACGATACCGACAGCGACGGCGGCGAAGATCCTCGGTGTGCGTACGAGTGTCGCGAGCGTTCAGGCGGAACGTACCAACGACGCGCGTCTGAAGGCCCATAACGCATTGCTGGACAGGCTGAGCACCTCGCGCCTTCCATTCGATGTCCGCTGCGAGGTGGCGAGCTCCAATGTCCTCGGAAGCGTGCTGGCGGGGTGCTCGTACGAGGGGTACACGCAGACGTGCCTCAGGGGGCTGCGGTCGCGGGTAGTGAAGGGAGCTTTCGGGACGAAGCATCCGTCGAGGAATGTGACGGCGGTGCTGGCCATCCTGGCGAAAGCCCACCGAATGGACCCACTGTTGGCTCGGCCGTACAGGATCCTGTGCTCGCTTTTCGACACGTGCGAGAGGCTCCCCCGCGTACACGCCCGCATGCTGAACATCGCCCGGCTTTACAGCCGGCACGGTGTGTTGTTGCCGAAGGCGCGCCTGGGACCTGTCGGGATCGCCATCTCTGACGGTTTCACGGTCGCGGGCATCGATTTCGAAGGCCACGACTTTGCGACCGCGGCGCTCGAGGGCCGCCGGCTTCTCGACATGGAGAGGGGCGAGAGGCACCACGCCATCCGGGCACGGCTACGGCAGACGACCTGGACGCAGCTTGCGAGGCAACGGCCGTCTTACGACGGCGTGCAGGCAGGGGTGGACTGCAGGCGTACGAACGAGCTGCGCCTAGCGACGGCTGACGCTGGCGAGAAACGTGCGCTGGCGGTGATTCTGTCCGGGGGTGTGTTCCTCGCTGCGCGGTGGGGACGGAATGCGCGTGCGAACGGAGGGGCGGCCGGGACAGACGGGTCGCCGAGCTCCTCGGCGTCCGTGTCGTCGACCGCCTCTGATACGACCGGCAGCTTTGACGAGCACGTCTCCGAATCCTCCTCTTCGGAACCTCAGCGTCCGCCGCTGGACCGCGGCTGCAGGGACTGCGACCTGGGCGTCCAGGACACAGCGGATCACCTGTGGTGGGAGTGCCCCGCCTACGACGAGATTCGCGGCCGTCCTTGCTTCGCCGAACTCCTGCGGGCGGACCGGGCGAGGTGGCCGTCTTGCACGCGTGTGCATGGGGTTATTGTCGAAGGAATGCGGGTGGAGGTCGCGGCCCTTCACCGCCTCATGGCGGCGGTGTACACTGCACGCGTGGAGGCGGAGCGACGCCGCCTCTCCGCAGTGCAACCGATGCACCCCTGGCACGCAGCTGCGCCGCTGCCGGCGGTGCAACACCTGTTCGACTTCGACCGCCTTCCGGATGAGCCGCCGAGATGGCCGTACGGCGGCCGTGCGATGCGGGCGCTCAAGGGCTGGCTGTCGGCACTGAGGTGGACCAACGCAGGCGAGGTGTCGTGCGTTGAGCTGGCAGTGGACTTCGAGGTCCACACCGGGGTCGACGTCCCTGCCCCCCCGGGAATACGAAGGCTCGCCGCCAACCAGAGGGGGAAGACCCTCTGGACGATGCTGTCGACATTGTGCCGCCTGTGCCAGGACCTGCAGCTGCCGTCGCCGTTGCCTGCCGAGCGGAAGGTCCGGGTGGGCTCGATGAGGACCCTGGGGGCGCCGATGCTGTGGGGGGGATTGACACCTCGCCCACGCTTCGCCGGGGGCGAGGAGACGCACGGGGTGCTGGAGACGAGCTTTCCGCGGGCAGCTGCCGGGGACGGGAAGAACTGGGGCGGGGACGTGTTCCCGCAGTACGACGCGGCGCGGCGGGCACAGCGTTCGCTGCGCTGGGACGTGCCCACCCCTCTGCCGCAACGCCCGCGCCTTCCCGTGCTTGTACCGGCTGCGCAGGCGGACCCTCTGCTCCGCACGCAGTCGGTCTGCGATGCCTGCGCGAAGCAGAAGTGCGCGGTGTGCACTGGCATGCGAAGAAACTACAGCCTTGTAGTTGACCAGTGCTGCCAGGTGCACCACCGCCCTGACGACGGCCTGCGCATTCAGTGCTGCCGGGCGCATCGGCTGACGCGATGTGGGACCTGCCCGAACGCCGACGCGTGCTGCGGACGGGGGCATCACAGGGGTGGTGCTGGCCGCGACGGCAGCAGTGGCGACGGGGGTGGCGGTGGTCATGGCGGCCGCGGCCGTGGCCGCGGCCGCGGCGGCCGAGGCGGCGGAGACGACAGTGGCGGAGACGGTGGCGGCGGCCGCGGCACTGGTCGCGGCCGCGCACGCGGCGGCGGTCGCGGCAGCGGTCGCGGCGGGGATCGCGGCGGCGGCGGCGGTGGCGGTCGCAGCCTAGGCGAGAGCGACGGCCTCACAGGCCGGAAGCGGCGCGCGCCGTCCCCACCTGGAACACCTACCAGCCGTGGCCGGAGGAGGCGGACGACGAAGTCGCCCCCGAAGCGCGCCCCCCCGCCAGCAGGCAGGAAGCGACCCGCGCCATGCACCCCCACGGCCTCTCCCGCAGCCGCGCTGCGCGCACGACGACGACGACGCGCCGATCTCGGCGACGACGGCACTGGCCTCGCCGGCCCGAACACACCGCGCCCACCCGGCCCCGCCCGGCCCTCTTCGATGGCAGGCCCTGACTCGGGCCCTTTTACTGATTCTGGTTCCGACCCTCCACGGGTCACACAACGATCGCGCCCTCCCGCCGGCTCTTCCCGGCTACTCGCGTCCTCCGCATCGCGGCGTGCCTACCGGCGCAAACGAGAAAGCGAAGATTCCGATTCCTTTTCGGATTATGAAATCGTCAGTAGTTTCCAAGAACAGTTGCAACCGACTAGAGTTGCGCCGCGCCGAAAGCGCGGAAAAAGTGACCCTTCTGGAGTCACGTAGCGAAAAGCTGGCATAGTGTGGTACTCATTTGCTTGCAAATGACTCCCCACTAACGCAACAAGACGACGAAAAGTTGTGAAAAGTTGTGAATTGATTTTGTTTTCCTGGAGTTTTTTTCGTGCCCCTATCCCCCTACACGACCCTAGCCCCACAGCCACCGTCCACGGCGGTCCCCAGGGGTGGGTCAAGGAAAAAAAATTTTTTTTTTGGGCCGCAATACCTCAAAACTCGCACTTTAGGGTTTTTTTTTGGGCCGCAGTTTTCCCGGGGATTTTGACCTTTTCACCTTAGAGAATTCTTCCGCCCAGCCTCCAGTGGTACCCAGGAAAAGGATGATGAGTCCCGAGTGAGCAGCCTTTCGCTTGATTCCGGAAGGGTTACTCGGCGCTGTTGACGTGGTGCAACTCGTGACGGTCGCAATGCCACATTCTCCCTCGCTCGTCGATGACACTTCGTCGACGATTTACCACACCCCACCGTCGATCCTCCTGTGAATCATTTTTCCTGGGATTCACTTTCTTCGCCGAGGCACCGACTGACACGCCTTTTGTTTCTAGACCATTGTCAGCATGGACCCTGTGTTTCTGGGCTCGTCAACGCCGTGCGTTCTGTCCGGCACGGTTACTTCCTCGCATCGAGTAAGTGGCGTGTAGGCGTCTGTTGCCCTTCTTGTTGCGAAGGCGCACTTGTGCGATCCGGCATGCGCCTCCGGGTTCAGCTCACTCCGCACCGCCGCGAAGCAATACCAGAAGGAGAGGTTTCGGCTGCGAATGGATGCCCTCCGTGTATCCGGGGCTGACGCCTCCTTAAAGGGCCCCGTCGGGCTGCTATCCAATCTCCTTCGGGAGATACGTTTCTTGCCGGCGAAGCGGCACAGTTTCGAGTTGCTATCGTTCGAAGGTGCGACCGTGCCTTTTTCCGGGAAGGAGGCACTGCACTTCGGAGTCTAGAGTCCCCGAAGTTCAAAGTAGGACTATAGACCTTGGCCAAAGCCATTTTGGGTCTCAGCCATCGATCGTCGGTGCCTTCGAGTCATTTCTCCTTGTTCTCGGATCTCGCATCACGCCATCGGCCAGAGAGTGCAAATGGATATTGAGGAGGAAGGGCCATCAGAGGGCCACCGGCAGCATTATGTGGTCAAACGAGCTGGGTGGGCCTCGGCGGCCGGACAGACGATCTCAAGTTATCAAGGGCCTGACGGGGGGGGTGGGGTGGGGGGGTGGGGGGGGGCCAGGAGGGGTAAACCAGAGCCTATGGAGGCCGTACCCAAGCAGTACCAAGCTGTGAAAAGCTGTGGGGTTACTGTCGAAGGAATGCGGGTGGAGGTCGCGGCCCTTCACCGCCTCATGGCGGCGGTGTACACTGCACGCGTGGAGGCGGAGCGACGCCGCCTCTCCGCAGTGCAACCGATGCACCCCTGGCACGCAGCTGCGCCGCTGCCGGCGGTGCAACACCTGTTCGACTTCGACCGCCTTCCGGATGAGCCGCCGAGATGGCCGTACGGCGGCCGTGCGATGCGGGCGCTCAAGGGCTGGCTGTCGGCACTGAGGTGGACCAACGCAGGCGAGGTGTCGTGCGTTGAGCTGGCAGTGGACTTCGAGGTCCACACCGGGGTCGACGTCCCTGCCCCCCCGGGAATACGAAGGCTCGCCGCCAACCAGAGGGGGAAGACCCTCTGGACGATGCTGTCGACATTGTGCCGCCTGTGCCAGGACCTGCAGCTGCCGTCGCCGTTGCCTGCCGAGCGGAAGGTCCGGGTGGGCTCGATGAGGACCCTGGGGGCGCCGATGCTGTGGGGGGGATTGACACCTCGCCCACGCTTCGCCGGGGGCGAGGAGACGCACGGGGTGCTGGGGACGAGCTTTCCGCGGGCAGCTGCCGGGGACGGGAAGAACTGGGGCGGGGACGTGTTCCCGCAGTACGACGCGGCGCGGCGGGCACAGCGTTCGCTGCGCTGGGACGTGCCCACCCCTCTGCCGCAACGCCCGCGCCTTCCCGTGCTTGTACCGGCTGCGCAGGCGGACCCTCTGCTCCGCACGCAGTCGGTCTGCGATGCCTGCGCGAAGCAGAAGTGCGCGGTGTGCACTGGCATGCGAAGAAACTACAGCCTTGTAGTTGACCAGTGCTGCCAGGTGCACCACCGCCCTGACGACGGCCTGCGCATTCAGTGCTGCCGGGCGCATCGGCTGACGCGATGTGGGACCTGCCCGAACGCCGACGCGTGCTGCGGACGGGGGCATCACAGGGGTGGTGCTGGCCGCGACGGCAGCAGTGGCGACGGGGGTGGCGGTGGTCATGGCGGCCGCGGCCGTGGCCGCGGCCGCGGCGGCCGAGGCGGCGGAGACGACAGTGACGGAGACGGTGGCGGCGGCCGCGGCACTGGTCGCGGCCGCGCACGCGGCGGCGGTCGCGGCAGCGGTCGCGGCGGGGATCGCGGCGGCGGCGGCGGTGGCGGTCGCAGCCTAGGCGAGAGCGACGGCCTCACAGGCCGGAAGCGGCGCGCGCCGTCCCCACCTGGAACACCTACCAGCCGTGGCCGGAGGAGGCGGACGACGAAGTCGCCCCCGAAGCGCGCCCCCCCGCCAGCAGGCAGGAAGCGACCCGCGCCATGCACCCCCACGGCCTCTCCCGCAGCCGCGCTGCGCGCACGACGACGACGACGCGCCGATCTCGGCGACGACGGCACTGGCCTCGCCGGCCCGAACACACCGCGCCCACCCGGCCCCGCCCGGCCCTCTTCGATGGCAGGCCCTGACTCGGGCCCTTTTACTGATTCTGGTTCCGACCCTCCACGGGTCACACAACGATCGCGCCCTCCCGCCGGCTCTTCCCGGCTACTCGCGTCCTCCGCATCGCGGCGTGCCTACCGGCGCAAACGAGAAAGCGAAGATTCCGATTCCTTTTCGGATTATGAAATCGTCAGTAGTTTCCAAGAACAGTTGCAACCGACTAGAGTTGCGCCGCGCCGAAAGCGCGGAAAAAGTGACCCTTCTGGAGTCACGTAGCGAAAAGCTGGCATAGTGTGGTACTCATTTGCTTGCAAATGACTCCCCACTAACGCAACAAGACGACGAAAAGCTGTGAAAAGTTGTGAATTGATTTGGAATTCTGTGATTTTTTCTGCTAGAAATTAGGTGGATCGCCCCATCTACAAAAACAAACTGATACAGGTCTTCGATGAGCCACTCCAAAGCGCAATCAACCACAATCAACGAAACATGCCCCCGAAAGTGACAAAGGTGGACAAACTTAAGGCCAGGCTGGATGTGGCTGGTGACGAAACCAGCCCTCCTCCTTCTCCTGCTGTTCGGAGTGGAAGCAGCGCATCATTAAATCCGCACATGGCGGTGTTGCCGAGCCAAGGGCAGTCTAGCACGCTGTTGGATAGCAAGATGAATACTGTGAGCATCGAAGCCCGAAGCGCGCGCAACGTCATTATTCGTGAGCGTTCACAGCCAGCGGCTCGGGGATCAGGTGCGAAGAAAACACTATCACCTGCGACACTGCAGCTCAGCGTTGACAAGGAGCCAGCCGAAGTCAGTGGTGGACGGCCTCGGGGGGGCTCCGGATCAAGCTCAAGCCGGTCACGCATGCATCGAATCGCCGACGGATTCGCAGAACTGGAACGACTTTTAAGTCCCAAAGGGTATGGTTTGCGCCTTTGAAAGTGCCCCACGCGGGGCACCGTATCACTGAAGTCTCAGGTGTAGTTTCTTGTGCTGCTTACTATTGAGTGCGGAATGTAGCTATAGCACGTGCATCTTCAGCCAAAAAACGCAGGACGCGCAGGACGCGCAGGGAGCTGCTGGAAGACGCAGTAGCACTCATCCGTGAGCTTCAGGTTAGCATGAATGAGGCAGGCGACCAGAATCGCGAGCTGAATGACTGCGTCGAGCAAATGGAAAGACGAAAGGAAAAGCATCCGTGCAGGGGCAGCCAAGCAGCTGGACCAAGCTGGTGGCGGTTCCGCAGCCCGGAGGTACGCCAAGCATGGAAAGAGCTAACGTGCATCGAGCGCCCGGGGTTCACGGACTTGCTCAGCATGGGCATTGCCGCTCTCCTTGCGAATACAGCGCCCGCCGAGTGGCACGACCCTCTGAACCAAGGTGTGACAACATCAGTGGTCCGGCTCTCGGTGCGCAGCATTGCGAAATTCGTCCTTCGCATGATTGTCTGTGCTGTTGTGTTCTTCGCTGCAATCCGACTGATTGATCGGGAAAAGCTCGTTGTGCTCAGGTGGCTGCTTCTTACGTCGTACCACCAGTCCAGGAACGGAAGGCTCTCCTTGTCCGACAGCCACAGGGCTTCATCCTCCGCTTCTTCTAACCCTCGACTGTATGTTTTTTAAGCTCCAAAGCATTTCCCAGGGAAGAACTTCCGAAGAAGGGTCAGACAAAAGGAAACCCCTTCTTCCCAAGTTTGCCCTGGCTGGCCTGGTTGAATCAACCAGAATTCAAACTTGAAGTCTTTTTTTGAGGGTTGAATTTGGACATTCCGTTTTTAACACAACCCCAACTCAATTTATTCATGAATTTTCAGGAGCTCGCATGTCACCGCAAGGGGAGTTTGAGATGCGCCGTCGCTTTGCAATCTGTGTTTGCGGTTCCGAAGTAGTCGCCCGAGCCCACTGCCGAAGTCGAGGGGACGCGAGAGGCAGAACACAGCAGTGCAGCAGGGGCAGCTGGGCAAGGGAACCTGGCAGTAGCTGACACTTCGGGGAACACACGAGAGTACTCCGAATGGTAACGAAGGTGGTAAACAAAAAAACATCTATTCATGCAAGTGGCCTTCGTTTTCGCTTCCCAAAACACACGTACATAGCGGAAATGATGGCGATCTGCGAAAATTCCACCTACTTAACCTTATGCTCCACGCAATTGCGCTGCGCTGTATTGATCCGACCACGTGTGCTGTGTTAAGGACAATTGTGTGTTCACTTTCCCTGCTGGATTTGGTGCTTTCGGAACGACAAACAATGCTTTTGATCCTCTTTGCTCTCAGACATAGCAACATCGCCCCAAGCGTGGGGGTTCGCGCCACAACGAGTTTCCCATTGCCAGGAAGGCGACGACAGTCTCCGAACGTCACAAGCTCCTTCAGGCGATGAGATGTATCTAAGGGTATCCCACATGGCCATGTACGCTGCCTCCACTTACGCAGCGACGTGATCGTATGAGTGGCCATGACAGTCTGGGTTGCACCTGAGTTGTTGGCAGACAGGACTGCGAGTTGACGTGTCGCGGCTGTTATAGCATGACAAGCTCTTCTTGGTGTAAGGAGCGTGTTTTGATGTTGAAGAAATTCAATCTGCCCACCACTCCGAAAGCCCGATGCCACGGACCTGACTCACCGCACAGGATAAAGGAATGAAGCCAGCTCCGAAAAATGCTCTCCCGCGGGGTATGACAGAAATAGTGCAACGATTCACAAAGGCTGTCTTGAAGGAGTGCGCAGTACCAATTGGTGGCGAACCCGAACTGTATGAACGGGCCGCCCTTTTTCGCTTTGCGTCACAATATTTTGAGGTGTTGGCTGCTTCACGACGCAGAATTGCAGACATAAGAGTCGCAGACATTGAACCTGTGAAGGAGTTAGTGCGCGAACTGCAACTGGAGAGTGTGGAGTCGGCACCACTTCTTCCTTTAGAACTCGTCTTTGAGGCTGCTGAGCGGGCCGGTTTGTCAGAGGGGACAATCAACTCGGTGACACAGCTCACCTTGCGAGCATTGGGACAAGATGATGATGAAGATAGCATTCATGCGACAACACCTGTCAATGCTGCTTACTTCGCGGCTCTTTGTATATCATTGATACCAACAGAAACTGAAAAGGGCTTAGCACACATCATAGAACGATGTGTCGAAGTCCTGGGTACATCAGGACTTGTGAGTCATGCTTTGGAATGCTTCATCGCACTAGACGGAAAGAACTCTGACAGGCTTTCCGACCTGAAACGCGTGGTTGACAGTCATCCTGGTAGTCGATTAACATACGGTATCCTGCTCGAGCTGTACCCCGATTTGCACGTGATTGAAAAACCTAAGGCAGTCGTGCCCCAGCCGCTCCAGTCCCGCGGTTCCACGCCCTTGATAGTAACTTATTCTGCGCAAAGTCGTCCCGCCACCGCCGTTGGGACTGCTCCCTCTGCAAATGAACGCCCTCTTACAGCATGACCAGAGTACTACCTTTGCCTGTCATGCTAGCTCTTGTCATCCCTTGGCTGCCCTGTCCTTCGCTCCAACGTTGGTCCAGTGGTGTCGTTGGGTGAGTACAAGGCAGGAAACCCGTGCTGCAGATCCGGGCCTCGAGGCTCTTTACCCGGCATGCTCGCCCTTTGCTCGGAACAGGCTCTTCTCGAACGGCTACGCTGTTACACTCTCCCGCGTGCAGTCATGCAGATGAATTTGCACCCACGTACTTTGTTTTCCGTGGCGTTCCGCGTACGAGTTGAGTTGAACCGCAAACTAAGCAGTCTCATCTCCAAGGAGTTGAAGACGCACGTACTTGTTGCAGTTTTGCTTGCAGGCGATGACTGAGTGTGAGAAGGAGTCATGAGAATGACACGTTCGATTATGACAGGTATCAAAACTGCTTGTTGGGGGGTGGTCCGACAAGAAAGGAAACAATGAGAAGGACGCTGTTTCTCGCGGCACGGAGGTCGGGCCCCGTCCCTGCGAAACAGCGGTATGCGCCCAGTAACCAACTAGTTGTTGCCCAGGAGCACGAAGTTCGACTGCGGTGGAAGAAAGATCGCCGAGACATGGCCAAGAGAGGAGAGATAGGGTATGCATCTTAATTTGGCTATCGAGGAAGAAATCGTCCGTGCGCAGATCAGAGGAATGCATCGTTCAAACCGAGAATGTTACACATCAACTCCGGCTCAAACCTTTGCGCTGCATTTGACCGTTGCGCTCTTGCCCCGTAGGCTCGTGCAGCGTCTCTGAACACGTGAAGCTTCGCTCCTGTGTATGAGTAATAATCATTTGTTTGGCACGATAGTTTCCGTCTATTTTGCCGAGGTGTCAGTTTGAATTCCGAGGAAGGTTTACACCAGTGCCAGCTCGGAGGTTTTTTCTTGACGAAGCTGCCAGACAAAAAACCGGGAAGGGATCCCAAGTGCTGTAATTGTGTGAAAAAAACAACGCACGGTGGTGTGAGTGAAGAACGAAAGGCTTTTTTCAGTGTACATTTAGACTGTCACCCTTGGCTTCCTTGCTAACTTCCGTCGGAGGGTTGAAAAATTAGAACGGTTGGGGATTATACAACCTTCTGGTGGCATCCCCAACGTTGCAGCATAGGTTGAACCTTGTATTCAGTTCACTGAGCCTTGCGAGGGAGGCATGCGTCTGATCGGCAGGTCACGGTCTGATCGGCAGGTCTTCCAAAAGTCAGCCGGCCTGTTGTTGGCCGCACAAAACCTAATTCTGGGCTCAAGCCCGCCAAAAAATATCGGATTTCGGAGCCTGCTGAGGGTTGGAATGATAGAATCGGATGTGAAACAGTTCAAAGACACCCTCGGACCACAGTATTTGACCCGGGGTGACTTCCAGACGGTTCCTTCCGTATTTGAACGGTCGCCAGGAAATTGGGATGTTGTTGCACAAAACGAACTCAACCCCCAACATCGACAGACGCAAACCGAAGCTCACAGCCAGCAAATTGAATCTCAGGAGCCACGTACGACAGGCGTTGGAAGACTACGGGGCGGGGACAGTGCAGGAGGTAATTGATAGATTCAACAATCCGGCTGTTCCAGCCTCTGAGAAACCACCGGAGGATTTGATGAGGCTGCTGGTGAACCTTGAAACGCGCGATCTCAGCCCAGAGTCCCAAGTGGGACCTCCAAGAAAAGGCGACAGCTTTGTGACGCGCTCTCTGGTAGGAGCACGCACGTATTCCGCAACCGCCAACCGTTTGGTTGAAGGTGAAGGACACGGCGGTGAAAAACAGTCCGCAGCGATGTGGGTTAATCGAAGCCCTGTGTCTAAGGAGCACGTCGCCCCCTTGCGATATGCCAGTACAAAAGCAAAGTACTTGTTTGGAAAGCATGCTTTCGTTGACATTGTGTATCAGGTTCCCATATTTCGTGACATTCCTCCACCCGATCCGAACGTGCCAGAAGTTGCTTTCATTGGACCCGCTAACTATGGTATGCACTTTAGGACAGTCATTGCCTTGCTTCTAGCTTTAACCCGCTGAGAAGGCGTCTGAAGAACGCACATTATTTCGTTTTTCTCTTCGTCCTGAATTTCGACCCGAACTCTCAGGAAAAAGTACTTTGATCAATACGGTACTCAATCGACACGTGCTGCCCAGCGGTCCGGAGCAGTCTTCAACTGAAGACTTTACATTTGTCCAGACGGGTGCCAAGTCGGGCAGTTTACGGATTGTCGATACTCCTGGCTGGCTTGGCCCGGTCACTGCCATTCATGCAGGATCTCTTCCTGCAAAGATTGATGATGCACTTCGACGATTCTTACTCGGACGATCAGGAAGCAAACTACTTAAGGCTGTCTTCATCATGATTCCCGGGGAAGCCGGTCTCGACTATGGTGTAAAGCTGTATATGAACATGCTCATGGAGTTCGATATTCCCTTTTGGTTAGTGATACATCGCACAGACCAACTGTACGTGCGCAAGCTGAAGCTTGTCGTTACTCAGATTGAGCTGGAAATTAAGGATTATCCCTTGTGCAGAGGCATTCTGCTGACATCGGCTGTGCAGAAGTTAGGCATCTCGAAACTGCAGAACGTTCTGGCCGAATCGTCCCGAATTCCAGAGCTGGGGCACACTACCACAGTGGGGTTCGACATATCGAGTATTCTGCCACCAACAGGCTTTGCCCAGTTTCTTGAGGGAACCCAAACAACTACTCCAAACGACACATACCGCAAATCGTGGCAGCGATATCAAACTGCAAAAGAGAGCTCCGAACCATGGGGGTGGAAGTCGACAGAAACGAGCAGACGGTTTCTCCTGGGGAAGCGCTAGTCTTTGCTGGCCTGTCAGTTTCCTGACTTGCTTTTGGACCGTGTATGTCGACGGAAACAAGCAGACGGTTTCCTTGGGGGAAGCGCTAGTATTTGCTGGCCTGTCAGTTTCCTGCATTTGCTTCATGAAGCCAAAGCTAACAGCCAGCGGTTGTTCGATCTTGCTTCTGCATTCTCACTTCCTTCTTGCCTTTCTGCTACCAGGCCATAGCCAGCAGTGTCTCATCATACCTCTTTTTCGTAAGCCTGTTTTATTCGAGACTGGAGGTCTCATGAACATGCAATGTGAATAGCCTCTATTCGAGCCAAGCCACCTTTCTACAATCGAGTTTGAAAGTGTATTGTTTTTGAATAAGACTTAGTGCGGAGTTAGTTTTTTTTTCCCACCAAGATGCATAGGGGTGGCAGAGTGACCAGGTGTAGACCTTCAGGCCGGTAGGCCCGCCGGGGGGGTCTCCCCCCCGGGTACTGGCGTCGAACTGCCCGAACTTAGCTTCACCAGAACTTAGCTTCACCAGAACTTAGCTTCGTCTGAACTTAGCTTCGCCCGAACTTAGCTTCACCAGAACTTAGCTTCGCCCGAACTTTGCTTCGCCCGAACATAGCTTCACCAGAACTTTGCTTACCAGAACTTAGCTTCGCCCGAACTTAGCTTCACCTGAACTTTGCTTCAGCAGAACAGAACTTTGCTTCGCCCGAATGTTGTTTCGCCCGAACTTCGCTTCGCCCGAGCTTTACTGTTTCCCGAATTTTAACTGCTGCCTCCAGTCTCGCCGGTCTTTACCGAGCGCAAGCACGAACCTGATGCAGAAGACAGTAGCATCAAACACACTTCCCTGTTGCACGAAACTGATACAGAAAACAGTAGCAACAAACACACTTCTCTGTATCATCTCGAGCAGCTTCTCTAGGTTTTGGGGGTAACATGGATGTGGAAACTGACAAGCCGACGCTCAAAGTGAACGCCCGCAGTGAGTGGGCTGTGCACGAAGCACATGAAGAATGGGTTAGAGGAGAGGTATGACAATTATATTAGCAGTCATGGAGGGAAAAAGCATATCTGGTCAATGCAAGTGCCAGGGGCCGCGTATGCTGTGCCTTTGTTCCAGTGGTTGACCTTCAGCGGAAAGCGCACTCACACACGAAACTTACAGGATGGCCGCATGAGTCTTGTAGCGATCACAAGCACAAGTCAAAAAGGCAGCGCTCACAAAAAGCGTCGCCGCGATTGAATGTTTTTCCTCGTCGCATAGGATTTGTGTCTGGATCGTGCGTGTATTTGGAATGCAGAAACGTACCTTTTCGAGGTGCGTCAGTGGAGCCACCAACACCACTGGGTGTAACAAGAGACCCATTCCAGTGCTCGAACGTTGTAATGTGTCAAGGTAGGCAAGATGTAGAAAGAATGACCCCTAACCCGCAATGCCATATGCTTACTGTATCTCGTTTTGTTCTTCTTGTAGCTTCTATTTGCCACTCGCCTTTGCAGCAAGATTTGCAGCTCTTTTAAACTTGGCGACGTTGCCGTTCAGCGCAGGGGACAGCTTTGAACGATCTGGGATGCGCAGATGCCGGATTGCACCCAGCAATAAGGCACTGGTGTCGCCCCAGAATTGTTAGCTACATGACGGGAAGGACGCTATGCGGCTAGTGCGCGAATGGGCAAGAAGTTAATTTGTGTTCGTGAACGGGAATTGGCACCTTTTGAGACATCTGGGGGCATGCCGTTTAGGCAAATGAAGACCAAGGCAGCCGCTCTCATAAGACGAACCAGATACTACACAGTTGACTATTGTGAGACCTTTTGGGCTCTTTGCTACCACACCGCGGGGAAAGGTGCACCGAGTCCAGTCAGTCGTGTCTTAAACGAAGCCTCCACCAAGGATTAAATGAAATGGGAAGAGCAAAGACGAAATCATGCCGAATGCTGCACGCAGTAGTATTGCAAATGCTTTCTGGAAAGGTGAGCGCTTTTCTTTCAGCAGCCCCTCGAACGAGTGGACCCGCATTCCAGAGGAGGTTCTCGTATCCGTCTTTGAATTCTGCACTCGAGATGTCCTGCTCGTTTGTACAGAAGTGTGCATGACATGGTTCCAAGTTGCTTACTCCTGCTTACAGCTCTCTGGCGCGTCTGGCTGTATTAAAACATCGGCAAGGTTTTCGTACATACGTCATGCGCCCATCAGAAGGAAGTGTCGGGGGATAGACTGTTTAGACCCCACGGCAACCAGTCTCGTGGCTTTTTGTCCCGACGAGCTTCGTATTTGTCCTCAATACGGGCTTTTCGCTCACAGACGCTTCAGACTTGTTTACAACCGGGATTCCATTCTCCTTCCAAGCGCAATAATTCATCCATTCGGAAAGATTATTGCTGGGAAAACGTACTTCTTCCTCCGAAAGCCGCTGATCCATGCTTTGTCCGACGTTGTCCCCCTCTTGCATTTGACACAAGGTGGTCAAAGCTGGGATACCAGTTTGTTTAATCCTGCTTTTAAGTTGGCAGATGCGAGTTTAGTGCAGAGGAATGAAGTGTTCGAGGCGCAATGCGATATTGATGACTTGGCGTTGTGCAAAACTCACTGTGTCCGGGGAAGATTTGTCGAGTGCGCAAGCGCACTGAATTGTGCGTCTGCTGTGCGAGTTCGGGTGAAAGCTGGCGCATCTGTTGCTGAAGCTAGAGCAGCCGCAAGGGAGCTTTTGCGACTACCCGCATCTCAAGCAGTAGCTTTGGTGTCCCACGAGTCCGAGTTACTTGACGACTGGCAGATTATGCCCGATGCATGCAAGTACATTGTTGCTGCAGTCCGGGAATTGCGGCTGCCAGCCCTTTCTCGTCGTGACGGAAGCATATCTGTCACAATCCTATCTCCCAGCGTCGGAGTCAGCACCGTCAGTGTTCCGAGGTTGGCATCACTTGCAGCGTTTAAGGACACCGTTTTGCGCAGCTTGACGCCTGGTCAGCGAGGAATGGTGCTCCTGCAAGCCCAGCCTGGTGTCATCCTCGAGTACTCCGATGATGCACTCGTTGCAGAAAGCTGCAACAAGCTGCTGTTTGACACGTCACTCATTGTTGCATTTGTTGCTACATCATCTGTCATCATTCGGTACGAGAACGACGACACAGAAGTGCTGTTGTCGCTTGCGGCCAATCCGGCGTGGTCCGTAAAGTCGCTTCTTCTCGTATTTCATGCAGCTTTACGGCGGTGTTCAAATGCTTTGGAAGAGGCAGCCTGGTGCCAACTACTGAGCCCACCATGTGTGTCATACTTCCCGTCGAGATACTCCCTCTTTTCGGCAAGGGTGTCCATCAGTGGAGGGCCTTATCTCGATTCCCACTCTTCGATCAAGGGGTATTGGGACAATGCGCAACCAGAGCAATATTTTAGTATTCACGCGAACTCGATGTGATTCTAGCTCCACATGAGATTGCGCTGGCCGTCGAGCTCTGGATCATGTCGCCAGGTTTTATTCCTTTCTGGTCGGACACATTTACACTTCAGATGCTGGCTCTGCTTACACAGATGCAGGTTTGGCATGAAAGAAAAGGGTATCATACAGTTCCCACGTTTCTTCCCTTGGCCGAAAGACCTTTCTGTGTTTCGACCTGAATTGTATCTTACGCTTCCCTTCTCTTGGGATACCTCTAGTCTGTGGTTATCAGCCCCTTGCTGGGGCTGCAACTGAGTTGGTTTCTCGGGCTGTCCTCGCAGGTATCAGCGCGGGTTTGCGGAATGGTTTTTTCGGACATCACAATTTAGGTGCCTTTCAAGCAAACACTAGACTCCTCCACAAAATGACGAACGACGAAATGGCCCTGTACACCGGAATATCCAGGCTGCAAAGTGCCTGCAAATGCTTAGCCGAAGCAGTCGAAAAGGAGGACAAGGGCGCACAAGAGGCAATCAGGCGTGAGGGCGAACAGCTCAAGCGGGAACGACAGAGTGTTGAGGAAAAGGAACAACAAATAGAGATTCTGCGAAAACGCTTGAAACTCTTCACCGGTACACCCGAAAACACGCTTGCTCTGGATGTCGGAGGCCAAAAGTTTGTTACGACACGTGAGACTCTCGTCGCAGTTTCGGATACCCTTTTTACTGTGCTCCTTTCAGGTCTGGCTTTAGTCTGCTTACAAGATCCGGATTCAGCTGTAAGAATCGCTTTGGTAATCTTTCAAAAAGAAATGGAGAATTTACCCTCGATCACGCGCACCCAATACAAGCAGGTCGGTTTGAAGTGGACACCGTGGATGGCGCTATCAAGCTTGATCGCGACCCAACTTATTTCAGCTACATTCTCAACTACCTGCGCAGTTGTCGAGAAGGTGGTCCTGATGCGTCTCTTTTTTCACTCCGGGGAGTTTCCCCTCTGTCAGCTTCATGTATTGCCCAAGAGGCGAAGTTCTATGGGTTGGAGTCGTTGAAAACAATGGCCATCAACTGCACGTCACTCATTGTTTCAAAGGAAGTTGACACAAAGTACAGCTCTTTGAAAGATGCTTTGCAAGACGCGAAGAATGGTGACCGAATTGTCGTGGTGCCAGGCACATATTTCGAGGAATCCATCGAAATAACGAAGGAGGTTGAGATATGTGGAGAGGGTCCACGGGACAAAATAGTTATTGTCACGACTAATGGAACCCCGACAGCAAGCATTGCCAATACAAAAGCTCGTCTTGTCAATTTATCGCTCCGCGAGATGTCTCGGTTTGGAGTCTGCATTTTAGACATCAAGGGAAAGAGCGAAGTGGTAATAGATGATTGCGATCTGACAACGCGCCAAGAGGCAAATGCAATCAACATTTCTGATTCTGCCGTGGTCACTGTTTGCCGCAGCCGCATTCATGGCGCCAGAGGCAGTGCAGTGTTCCTTCGAGATCACGCGACTGTGACGTTGCAAAGCAACGAGTTGGTGAATTTAGGGTGTGCAGGTCTGCAGGCGCGACACGAAAGCTCTTTCACTCTCTCAGGTATGTCTTTAATATTCCGGTGGCGCTCGCCGTATGAGCTCTTTTAATCGAACGTCCTTGTCGACCAACGTTTGTTTAAATGCGACTTGCATGAATGTGTTTGGCCAGCTTGACACGACAAATTATCCCACAGGCAACATGATTCATCATGCGGCTTTCGGAGGCATTGATGCCAAGGACTGCACACGTGGAACGGTCACGAACAACTCGATCACTCACTGCAAACGTGGCGCTATCATTTTACAAGACGATGCTCAACTGCAAATTGAAGGCAATGTGATAACGAAAAACGAATTCGGCATCCGCTGCTTCTCTCCATCGAAGATTGTTGGTTACCGAAGCAACAGAGTTTATGACAACATCACCGAGGATTTGCAGGGCTTCAGCTCCGAGCTAGCTAACACATCGAGGGCCGCCTCTGCTGAATAACCTGCCCTTGTAGACTCGTGCCGGCGCGAACTTGCCTGCGGTACTGAAACAGCTTGTTTTTCAACAACGCGTGCATATTTCTTTCAGTTTATACGGTAGTTCCTAACTCTAACAGAGATAACTCCTCCACTCCCTTGACACTCCTTTTACTGGTGCCGCTCACGACTTTTCCAGTACAACGAGCTCTACGATTAGGTACCAGCTGCAGAGCTGATGGAAAACGGTAACAATGAGGTTCTTCGCATCTTCTGTGGCATGCACCAAAAAGTGGCACGTTTGGATTGCAACCCCGGTCAACAGGCGAATCATTGGTTTCGTGACTCCATGGGTATGTAGTTCTCGCTGTGGTACGTTTCGAAAGGAAACCAGAACGGAAAAAGGAATACCGTATGCGGGTTAATACGAAACGTGTAAATGTTTCTTAGCTGCTTTTCTGACGACTTTGTCTCTTAATTAGCACGTTTCGTACTAAAAAACGTGTACTTCGCAAATTTTACCTGTACCCCATGATCCCCGTTGTCGATCCCGAACCTTACTACACCAGTTTCGGTCCCAATGATTCAGGTTTGTTCCTTTGAGCACCATTGACAGCATTCACAGAACCTTCTTGCACTTGTGAATGAAGGCGACGGGCGTGGGCGATCACCAACGGCTCTGGGATGCAGTGTGTGAGCTTGCAACAGGGAATGGCAACGGCAGCTCTAATCGTCTTGTTGACATCCTCCAGCGTCCGTTTCGATGAGCCAGGAGGGCAGGAAAGACCGATGCAAGGTGGCCGACTATCTTGCTTCCGCAGCGAGCAAGGTACAACGCATCGTCGGAGCGACCGGTCAATGGTGGCAAGCATCCAGTGCCGACAACGAGTTCCGGACACGTTTGTGTTGCAAGATGTTCATTAGGCGGCAATGCTAACACGGTAAGCTGGTCGTATGGAAGGACGCGCAGGTGGAGTTGCCCTTAAAAAAGGAGTACAGTCTCTGCAAGTGATTGCCGTCCAGCTCCTTCATCTCGTGCTCGCCGTCAAAAAGCCCGTCCAGCGTGAATTGCAATTCACGCTGGACGGGCTTCATTTACACAGCGGCATTCATTCGTTTGCCAGTTCTGCAAGCTCTTCGTCAATACTAGCGAAGTCAAAATCGTATGCAAACTGCGCATTCACTCAGTACGAGACATTCGTTGTGAAGGAGTTAGGCGAGATCGTTGTCCCCGCAACCAGTGGCTGAGGGTTGTCTCTAACGAACGAATCTTTGTCGGCTTCATCATCTGCTGCAATCAGAAACTCTCCGTGTTCCAGCAAAAATGCACGGAATGCGCCAGCGGGAACCTGTCGGGGGGGCAACGGGCGAGCGCGTGCGCCTCGAGGGTGCCGGAGCCGAAGCCGCGGCCACAGGGCCCACAACCGACGATCGGACGCATGTCGCGGCAAGCGGGTCGACCGCGGGGCCACCGAACGGTGCGTTAGGGACGATGGCGCCTGCCCTCCGCGGAAACGCGGACGTGACGACGAGCAAGCAGCACCCGCCTGCGAACGAGGGGCGCACAGGTGGACAGTCCACGAACCTAACCGAAGCGGAGCCGCGAAGACGAGCAGGCGAAGGCAAGGAACAGGAGTCGAGATCTCGGCCGCGGGGACAACCCGCGAGGGAGAAGAGGAAGTGCGCCGAATCATCTCGTGATTCCTCCAGCTCGTCAGACTGCACAGCGGACGTCAACCGGCGCGCACCGGAGACAAACAGTACGCGGGGCAAGAACGACGCGCAAGGAGGTAGCCTCAAGAAGGAGCCAGCCAGCCTGAATGTAGACGTCGCGATCAAGTATTAAGTAGTTACTTGATACTTTGTGTGTGTTGTATAGAGAAACGATTGAGGACGAGGAGGCCCCATCACATTATTTACCCACACCTTCGTGGGTTTTTGGGGTTGGCGACAACGGACCATCCGTCTGGTTTTTTGTTCCGGTGGAAGAACCCGGCTGGGTTTTCCGCCGTAGATCGGGGCCAGCAGTTCTGCGAAGCTTTCCTGCATCATTCTTAAATGCCAAACCATAGATTTCTCTAAGTACAAACCCCATGGAAGTGCAGTTTTTAATATGAAACGTGGGAATGTTTCATAGCTTCGGAGCCGGGGTGTTTCTTAGTTTACACGTTTCGTATTAAACCATTTCGTACTAAGGGTGCTCTGACTTTCTTTTTTGTTTCTGGTCCCCGCCCAGGACCTTATGCATATAAAGGCGTTTTTCTCTGAGCCTCTGCTTCATTAAGGCGTCGCATCTGTCGTGGTTGACTCTGAGACTGCGATGTGGCGGGACGGCGGTTTCTGAGCACAGACTCGTTGATCAACATTTTCGCAGGGTGCAGTCCGCGATCTTTTGAATCGTCCTGCACTTCCGTTGTAGAGTGTTGTCAGGTTCAAGGTCCGGGCAGTAGAGGACATCCCTCCCTTGGTGGCAAACACAGAAGACAGCTTGATCTCACTAGCATTGTCTCCCTCGCCTGTTGTACTCGTAGGTAGCAGCCTCCTCAGGAAATGTCAATGTGCAATGTAATGTGTTTCCTCGATGAGTTAAGGCACCCTGGTGAAGCTTGGCTTGGGATACACTTGCCGGAATAGGCTGGTGCAGTCTGTATCTTGATGAAGGCCGATTGGTGTGCCTCGGGGCAGCGGGCGACGGTCTTAACCGTCTGTCGTGACCATTGTCAGCTTTGTCAAACACCCCCTCAAATCTTCCTCAGCAGTTCTCTCCTATTTGGGCTACAAGTGTTGGCACTCGAGGAGGTCGGCTTTGTCAACAATGAGAGGACAGCTTGTATCCTCACAGCTTCACAGGTTGACAGGTGCGGGGATGAACTTCACAGGTTGACAGGTGCGGGGATGAATTTGCTCCACCGTGGGCCTTCCAGACCCTGTTGCTGCTTTCTGCTTCTTCTTCCTTGCTCACCATAAGACTGCTGATACCAAACTTCTTCTGGACGTACGCAAGAAGAGATGCCTGCTCAGTTGCTGTATCCTCATTTAATACAACTACGGGTTGTCTGCTGTATTGAGCGGTCCCAAGACGTAGCTGTGGCCTGGTGCTGTTCTGAACACACTGAGCGCGTGCTTTAGAACCCTTCCACAACACGACGAGTCAGAGGCGAACCGACCAGTTTGTAACATTGTGGTCAGTTCTTGTGCAAATTATCTTTTTCTTGGATTGGATCTTTTTTTCCGGCAATTCTCAGAAATCTGTACACACGCGGGACCAGAAAAAAAAAAGTCAGAGCACCCTAAACACGTTTCATATTAAACCCGCATACGGTATGTCAAAAAAGAAAAGAATCAATGAAGGAAACAATCAAAGGTCCACAAGGAAAACAAAGCAAGTAAATAAACAAGTCGTCAGACATCAGAACGACGTATACCGTCAACCGCACGGGCATCAACATCGAGAGAGTGATGTACCTGAGGCGAAAGATGAGATGAACACTAAGCCACAAGAGGAAATGGAAAAAGATGCGGTCGTTGCTGAAGCAACTGAAGAAGTGCTTGGTGGGCCGCAACGAGATGGTGTTCCGGGGCAAAGAGTGCTACTGAACAACCCCAGCGAAGTGAAGACGAGGTCAGAGATGCAACAACATCAACATGAATCTGATGGAGATAGCAATGAGGCACCAATTGATGGAGCAAGTATGCTGGTGCCGAAAGAACGAGTAGACACAGGTCAAACCAATGTATCAGAGCAAGGCGCAAAGGGTTCAGGAAAAGAAGATTTAGTACCGATTCAGGCAGAGAAGAAAGATGGAAACGCGGACGTCACGAATGAGCAGGAGGCGATAAGAAACCCGGCTCGTGGCTCGGAAGGCGAAAAAGAGGCGCAAGGTAGATTGATGACGGATATAGTGGTTCCCTTGAGTAGAGGAGAGCCAACAGAGCCGGCGACAGGGGCAGGCGCTGCAGTACTAGAGGCGGATCGAAGTGCGGCGATAGCCGAAGAAGCAACCAAAGAAAACGCGGGACACCTGACAGAAAAAGTAAATGGAGAGATAATTGAGAATGAGCAGGTGAGCTTGGAGGGGCCGGCCAATGGAGCAGACGAAGTGAACAGCGACGAGCGACCGAGTGAGCAGACAACTGACCAGGGTAAAGGGGCAGTCCCTAGCATTGAAGGGAAGACGAAAGCAGATAACGAGGCAACAGGATTGGAAGAAGTACCGTATCCAAACACCTCTTCGGGGAAGCGCTTGGTAGAGTCTAAAGCGAAGGACCCGAAAGAATCTAAACAGCACCTGAATGCTGGCAGACCGATGGGAGCTCGGCCTGTCTCAGCCGGGATATCCAATAAAAGGTCTGGAAGCGCTACTTTCAGTCCACCAACGACTCCGGGCACGGCAACGCACAGGCCCCGGTCTGCCACTCCGATGAAAAGAACCATGAGTATTAGCAGAGAAAGCGGAAGAGTTGGTACACAGGGTCATACTACAAACGACGCAAAGGGAAAGAAGCAGTCCTTGTTTGATGATGCAATTACCAGGGAGCATTCTTCAACGGAACGTGCATTGACCATCGAACGGGCCAGAGAATCCCTCCTGACGGTAGCTATTCCTCAGCTCCGGGCGGAGATGAAACGTTTGGCTGCTGTCAGCGACGCCTTCATTGGAATTGCAGAAGAAGAGGCAAGCTTGCTGCGCAAAGCGCGCAAGCACAAAGCAGAGCGTTCCGCTTTGACAGCGTCCTTGTCCGGGTTGAACCTAGCAGATGAACGCTTATTTTCCGCTGTGAACGCAAGCACTGAGACACTGAGTTGCCTTCACCGCCAACTTCTTAGCGAATTCTCGACACTTGCGTTAGTTTCGGCGAATCTGCTACACGCACGAACCGCGCTGTTGAGCAACCAAGAACGCGACCCAATCGAAGAAGCGTACCTCTCACCTGCAGAGGAACGGGAACTGGTTACAGTGCGTCCCTCCAGAGCTACGGCTCAAATCATGAGCGACCTGCAAGCACCAATTATGACAGCCGTGGTTTGCATAATTAGCCTAGCCATTTACCAGCCGACGCTCGTGCACGAAGCGAACAATGGTGCACTGAAAGGAAGCATAAAAGTAGAAACTAAAGCAGCTCTCTCGGAAACACGTGCCATGTTATGTGCAGCGTGCGTGTGTGTTGTTGTCTCGTGCGCTGTGCCGTACACAGCGATTTCTTCTCCGAGCAAGGGACTTGACGCATGTGCGGCTTCGGTGTGCATTGTAGTGCTGGCTGATGTGAACAGGGAGCATCAGGGAACTCATATTCCGGATTTGGCGACACTGAACAGGCGAATCGAAGAGGCTACCAAATTGAAGTTCGAGCTGAGCGAAAGAGAGAAGCGGCACCAGGCGCGCGACAAAGAATGGAAGGACGATGTTGTGCGGCTGGACCGATTGAAGAGAAACGTGAGCTGGGCAGAAGAGAATTATGTCACAAAACGACAGCAGCTGCGAGACACTCAAAGGCTGCTTTTTCGAGAACAAATGACTCTCGTAGATGACCTTGCAAGATTGCAACAGAGAGAAGCCACTTTGAAAGTGAAAGAGGCCGATGGGCAGCATAGGAAAGGAGAGATGAAGGAGCTGATTTTAGAGGCACAAAGTCAGCTGCAGGAGGCAAAAAGTGCAGTTGATCGCCTCAGGAATGATTCAGAAGCGACCTGTGCTGCCCACAAGCAGATAACGAAAGAACTTGAGGAAACGAAGTCGCATTTGGAGCTGATCACGAAGCAAGAGGAAAAACAACAGCTACTTGATCAGAGGCAAGACGTAATGTCCAGCAAAGTCGATTCCCTGCAAGCCAGTGTCGTCAGCTTAACAAGCACCACCGCCAATTTACAGTCCGTGCTTGTTTCACGCTTGTCTCATTTGCAACACCTCGCGGCTCAGTCATCAGTATCTATCCACAATACCACCTCCTTCACTCTAGCATCTTGTCACGAGAGCGTCGAATTCCCCTTCTCGTATCCTTTGGACTCTGTGGATATTGTTCCCAGTCTTGTCATATCACACAAGCAGCGTACGAAGACGACATACCTCGATGCCTCGCCAAGGGGGAGTGTCCCACACTTGCGGGAACACCTGTCGAAAGGGCATTGTGGCATGGACTCGCCCAGGAAAGCAGTTTGTTGCCTACGAAGCCAAAAGGCAAGCCTTCCAACAAGTCCCTCCCACCTCCGAGAAGTACTCGCGTTTGATACCTTGAAGGAGAACCATTTGAGCGTACGTGCCCTCGGGGACTTATTTGCCCGTGTAGCTTCTCGCTTCGTCGAGCTTGAGCGAGACACCGGTACTCGTGGCACGGCTTCATCTGCGAAAGTGCACGAATCTCTGGCAAATAGCGCTGTGCCACCCAGCGAAAATATCTTCCCTGCGCGCTTGTCTCGACAAGACAAGCAAACCGTGCGCGAAGCCAT
This sequence comes from Diplonema papillatum, assembly GCA_030068145.1. NCBI lineage: Eukaryota > Euglenozoa > Diplonemea > Diplonemida > Diplonemidae > Diplonema > Diplonema papillatum. Next base: position 16,732 of record JAPJBO010001506.1, on the reverse strand, counting down.
CAGCCAGGAAGCCAAACTCCGGCAGCACCAGCAGGTGCTTGACTGCCTGCTCTCTTGTCCTGTTGCATTCAATGCACTCGGGTGGAGTAAAAATGGGGAAAACACCGGGAACCAAGCAACAGCAGATCTGGCATCACGGAGATTACCAAGAATGGTCTGTTCTCCCCATGACAAGCACTCGCTTGAGCCCGCTGTTCTTTCTGCGCCCAGGGGTCTCAACGATGCAGTGCTACATAGACAGGGATCAAAGGCCTTTCACGTGTGGCGATCTTCGAGCGAGAAGGTTGTTCTCAAGCAGCGGATGGCGCTTCTGGCAGAACGTGAAGAGATTCTTACACGTGCTTTGGCTCTGATTCGCTCAAAGTCTGAACACAGCTGGGGGACATTTAAGTGCTCGCTCAAGGCAGTAGCTCTTTGCAGTACCCCAGCTCTGTCGGATATTTCACAAGAATGTCTCGGGCTCTTTAGTTCGTCACCAAACGGTGCGATCGTCCACACACAAGCTCCTTCGTCCCAGAGGGGCCCACTCAGCATCCCCGGCACAGTAGGACGACCTTTAACTGCGCCCGCTATTCAATGTGCACAGTCGCGGAAGCAGCCCCGAATACAGTGCGATTCGTTGTTTTTAGCGCAAGCGCCAACTAGTATTCAGATGGCCTACTTACCAACTATTCCACAACAGGGGAAGTAATGGTTGGATGGTTCCAGGTTAGCAAGTGGTCTGCGTGCTCTTCCCGCAAGACGGTTCAAGACGAACGAGCATACTTTTACCGCGTTTTCATTGAAGTTAATCAATGGCCTTTCAGAACGCCAAAAGCAAAGGGCTTGCTACTGCTTCCTTTTCTGGACAACATGACAAGACCCAATAAGCTCAAAAGCTAGAAGTCATGCCTGCTGGCTTCGCGGGAAAGAAACAACGAGTTCCAACGGCTATACTGCTTTCCAGCAGCACATCATCCGCTCAAGAAGTTGTTCCCGTTCCGTTTCGCTCGATGTTGATGCTGGTACAAAAGGTTGGGTGTGTGGGACAACCTACTACGGTAGTCGGACAGAAGCTGACAAAAGCACATGAACATATAGTGACAATATCATAGTCCGGAGTGTTGTTGGGGCGACACCAGGGGACAAACACACAGTCTGTGTGCTCCTAGCTCCTAACGCGAAGACGGTTGCAGGCGGAACCAGGGGCATGAGTGGTATACCTGTGGAAAATACTGGTACCTCGTTTCAACACGTTTCAGTACTGGATATGCGCTCAGTGTCAAGACATTTCAGTACAAGCCTTAGTCCCGGATTTGCGTCCTCCAAACATCATTTAGCATTTTCTTCACACAAAACAGTCAAACACAAACACCATTCAAAATGTCCAGCCCGCCTCAGTGGGTGAAGGATAGAAACGAATGCCGGGTTACGGCTTTGTGAAGTTGAGCGTTTGGATCATCCGACAAGCTGGATGTCGGCCAAGTTCGTAGCGCGTATAGCCGGCTTGCTTCACCCTATCAAGGCTTCTAAAGCCCAGTCCCTTCAAAAAAGTTGGCCCCCATCAAGGCTTCTAAAGCCCAGTTCCTTCAGAAAAGCTGGCCCCCATCAAGGCTTCTAAAGCCCAGCCCCTTCAAAAAAGTTGGCCCCCATCAAGGCTTCGAAAGCCCACTCCCTTCAAAACAGTTGGCCCCCATGAAGGCTTCTGAAGCCCCGTTCCTTCCGAAAAGTTGCCCCCATGGGGGCTGCTAAAGCCCATGTCTTTCCGAAAAGGTGACCCCCATGAAGGCTTCTAAAGCCCAGTCCCTTCAGAAAAGTTGGCCCCCATCAAGGCTTCTAAAGCCCAGTCCCTTCAGAAAAGTTGGCCCCCACCAAGGCTTCTAAAGCCCAGTTCCTTCAAAAAATTTGGCCACCATCAAGACTTCTAAAGCCCAGTTCCTTCCCAAAAGTTGCCCCCATCAAGGCTTCTAAAGCCCAGTTCCTTCAGAAAAGTTAGCATGCATCAAGGCTTCTAAAGCCCACTCCCTTCAAAACAGTTGGGCCCCATCAAGGCTTCTAAAGCCCAGTTGCTTCCGAAAAGTTGCCCTCATGAAGGCTTCTAAAGCCCAGTTCCTTCAAAAGAGTTGGCCCCCATCAAGGCTTCTAAAGCCCAGTTCCTTCAGAAAAGTTAGCATGCATCAAGGCTTCTAAAGCCCACTCCCTTCATAACAGTTGGCCCCCATCAAGGCTTCTAAAGCCCAGTTGCTTCCGAAAAGTTGCCCCCATGAAGGCTTCTAAAGCCCAGTCCCTTCAGAAAAGTTGGCCCCCCAGTTCGTCCAGAAAAGTTGGCCTGTATCAAGGCAACAAAACTCGTCTCTCTCTCTCTCTCTCTCTCTCTCTCTCTCTCTCTCTCTCTCTCTCTCTCTCTCTCTCTCTCTCTCTCTCTCTCTCTCTCTCTCTCTCTCTCTCTCTCTCAAGGCTTCTAAAGCCCACTCCCTTCAAAACAGTTGGGCCCCATCAAGGCTTCTAAAGCCCAGTTGCTTCCGAAAAGTTGCCCCCATGAAGGCTTCTAAAGCCCAGTTCCTTCAGAAAAGTTGGCCCCCATCAAGGCTTCTAAAGCCCAGTTCCTTCAGAAAAGTTGGCCCCCCAAGGCTTCTAGAGCCCAGACCCTTCCTCCAGAAAAGTTGGCCCACATCAAGGCTTCTATAATGTGTACGCCTCACCTCAAGTGCAAGCGTGGCCGAGTGTGGGCTCGAACTCTTGCGAGTGAGATCGAAGGGAAGACGAGCGTGAGTTTGGCACGGGTCCAGCGGGGGATGGATCTTTTCCGAAGGACGGAGGTGGAAGGGGCGGCGTGCGGTGAGATGGGCGGTGTTCAACGACGCTACGGAACACGAAGAGTGGAGCGAGCGGGTGTACCAGCACCAGAAAGTGAGGTGCGGCGTGTGAAAGCGCCGGGGCAAGTCGGTGGCGTGGTACTGTCAGGCCCGCCACAAGGATGACAACGGCCTAGGAGTGAAGTTCTGCGTGCAACACCGCATGACGCAATGCGCGATGTGATAGCAGAATGCGATAGCAGAGTCCGCAACGGACACCATCGGTGTCTTGACCAAGGCATGCCGACGTGTGCACTGCAGCCAGCTCGCGCACTTGCGAAGTCGAAGGCCCAAACTGTGCTGACGGAAGGGGCACCACCGGGCGGCTGTGGCGAGAGGAAAAGACAGCAAAGGAGAGGAAGGCGGAGAGCCCCGTGTTTGCACCGAAGGTGGCGAAGAATTTATTTCCCTTCTCTGGGCCCGCTAACAGCGACGAACCTCGCTTCGTGGTGCCAACACGAGGGGAGAGCTTGGAGATACAGAGATTCAGAGAGAAAGAAGAAAAACTGCGGTTGCGGGCCGGGCCGGCGCGACCACGAGGAGACAGGCTGTGTGCGCGACCACCGTTGGAGCTGGCCTGTTGTCGGACTGGAACGGTCTTTACCCCCTTTTACGCTGGCCACACGCGCCGAAACGCAGCTGCTGAAACAATGTCCTCCTTCAATCAGCTTGCGAGCACCTTTTTTACTGAAGAAGCAAAAACCGAGCCAGCGAGCTTTTTGTGTGTGGGTTTTATTATCCAAACAAAAAGGGTTTTGCTCTCTTTTATTTTCCGCTAAAAATTTAAAGGGGGGAACCGTGCCACCGAAAATCGCGATGTTGCAAAATCAGCTGAAGGAGAAGGACGAGTTGATAAGGCAGCTGAGGGAGAGGCTGGCTGGGGGCTCTGTGGACGGTCGGGGCAGGAGCTGAAGCGTCGGCAGCAGCGGAAGCTCCAGCAGCAGCAGTGGCAGCGGCAGCAGCCGCGTCAGTCTTGCACCGGCCCTGAATCATGCGGCAAAGCCGGCCCCGAAGGTGGTGGCAAGGGCGGCGGAGCGTGCGGGAAGAAAGAGAAAGAGGGAAGATCCATCGGCCCTCTTCCCGAATCTGGGACACAGGGCGGTGGACAAGCTCGTCCTTGAGTATCCCGGCATCTTCGCGATGCTCGACGCGAAGACGAGAAAGGAGCTGGCCGGGGCGGCGGAGGCTGAAGCTTACGCCATTTTGGACCGCTTTGTGGCGGTAAACTACGGCAATGACGACGTGGAAGAGGCGGACGATGCTGAGATGCTCGAACCCACAACCTGGCCGCAAAAGCCCTCGCCGGGGTGGTACTTCGTCTTCAACGAGGCGGTCGGGAGGTTGTACCCCTTCAGAGGAAACCCGGCGCGTCAGGAGAAGAGGGCTGGCGTGGTGGAGAAGATTCGGGAGCACTGGTCCTTGAGGGCTCCTGGTAACACCAGGGCCTGGACGAAGAAGGCGAAGGAGATTCTCGACGAGCTTGAGGTGCACGGGGTAGTGTACACGACGAGGAGGGGGTAGCCATGAGGAAGGTGCTGGAGGCTGACAGGTGTTCGGAGAGGAACAGGCGTCGCTCTCGTTCTTTCTTTTACCGTTCACCCCTCCCATCCCCACCCGTTTGCTTGCAGTTCTTTGTTTCTTCCCTTTCATCCTCCTCAGTGCGGTATGCCCTTTCTTGTTTTGTCACAGGGTATGCTGTTTCTTTTTTTTAGGGCGGCTCGAGAGGGTGCAGGTCCGGTCCGGCCAAGGTTTGCACTTCTCTTTTGTCACCCCCCCCTCACCATGCAACCAGCAAAAACACAAACAGGCCTCAACAGAGAAATTGAAAATAAACAAAGATGCGAGGTGGCTTGCCACCGCGGATCGAAGAGGGCAGGTGGTCCGCCACCAAAACTGAACCCCCCCGCAAACCCGCAAACCCGCACTCGGTGGCCCTAGCGGGCCCCCTCGTGAATCCCGAACCTTTGAAAGAAGGCGGCCGTCTTGTCCAGGAAAGGGGGCCTCTCATCTATGGGAGGCCCGACTCGAGCAAGAAGAAGTTGAAACCATTCAAATTGAAACGACAAAAAAGGTAATAAAAACAACTGGAAGAACATGACACCAAAATAAAAGATGGCGGGATGACGAGGTTCAATGACAGTTGTTTTGGCGCCCACCGGAAACAATGAAGTATGCCATTTCTTTTTGCGATTAAGTGAACAGGTGCAGATAGCGGTGTGTGTGCTCAATTTGATGATGGTTTTGACCGATGCATCTGAAGAAACCCTCACAGGAATTCGAAGTTCAGACGAACGACGTTCTTTCGAAGATCGGAACTTCCCCCCCATTTCGACATCAGGAGAGCGGGTACTCATCGCATTGTTGAGAGCTCCTTTGGCAAGGTGGCCCTGTGAACTGCAGAAAACTCTTCAAAGGGATCAAGAGTCACACAAAGGATATTCCTCATCATCCTCCGCTTCTAAGTCCAGACGATGGCTCATTGCTTGTTTGACATGAGGGACAAAAATCTGACCTGCACCTCCTGGTGGTGTTCCTCGGAAACGCGCTGCAAGCGCGGCAGACGCAGGCAGTCTTTGTTGTTTATCCAACTGTCTTTGCCTGATGATTGATCAGGATTCTTTGACAGGTTTGGACAGTTTCCTGTTCAGCCAAACAACACCATTCACGTGTCACGCTGTTCGTTAATTCTGGTGCCAATCCTTGGCCATTGGCTGTCAACCTGGCACCGTTCTGCAGTCCTTCAAACAAAGGTGCTTTGGAGATTTGCAGTCGCTCTAGTACCGCTCTTTGGCGCGGTTCGCCGTCATTCAGGCGCGGCTCTTTGGGCATTTTTGGTCATTCTAGCAGCTCGAGCAGCAGCTAGAGGATAGAACAGCTAGAGGGGCAGCAGATAGAGGAGCAGAAGCAGGAGGAAGAGCTACAGCAAGAGGGAAGAAGGAAGATGAGTAGCAGCTAGAGGAGCAGCAGCTAGGATAAAACAGCTAGAGGGGCAACAGAAAGAGGAGCAGAAGCAGGAGGAAGAGCTGCAGCAAGAAAGAAAGAAGCAAGATGAGCAGCAGCTAGAGGATAGAACAGCTAAAACCCGCCCGCAAACCCGCAAACCCGCACTCGGTGGCCCTAGCGGGCCCCCTCGTGAATCCCGAACCTTTGAAAGAAGGCGGCCGTCTTGTCCAGGAAAGGGGGCCTCTCATCTATGGGAGGCCCGACTCGAGCAAGAAGAAATTGAAACCATTCAAATTGAAACGACAAAAAAGGTAATAAAAGCAACCGGAAGAACATGACACCAAAATAAAAGATGGCGGGGTGACGAGGTTCAATGCCGGTTGTTTTGGCGCCCACCGGAAACAATGAAGTATGCCATTTTTTTTGCGATTAAGTGAACAAGTGCAGAGAGCGGTGCGCGTGCTCAATTTGATGATGGTTTTGGCCGATGCATCTGAAGAAACCCTCACAGGAATTCGAAGTACAGACGAACGACGTTCTTTCGAAGATCGGAACTTCTTCCCCATTTCGACATCAGGGGCACTCATCGCATTGTTGAGAGCTCCTTTGGCAAGGTGGCGCTGTGAACTGCAGGAAACTCTTCAAAGGGATCAAGAGTCACACAAAGGATATTCCTCATCATCCTCCGCTTCGAAGTCCAGACGATGGCTCATTGCTTGTTTTTGACATGAGGGACAAAAATCTGACCTGCACCTCCTCGTGGTGTTCCTCGGAAACGCGCTGCAAGCGCGGCCGACGCAGGCAGTCTTTGTTGTTTATCCAACTGTCTTTGCCTGATGATTGATCAGGATTCTTTGACAGGTTTGGACAGTTTCCTGTTCAGCCAAACGATACCATTCACGTGTCACGCTGTTCGTTAATTCTGGTGCCGCTTGCTGGTCATTCATTGGCTGTCATTGTTGGAACGATCTCTGGCGATTGGCAGTCGTTCTGGTGCCAATCCTTGGCCATTGGCTGTCAATCTGGCACCGTTCTGCAGTCATTTGCCGTCCTTCAAACAAAGGTGCTTTGGACATTTGCAGTCGCTCTAGTACCGCTCTTTGGCGGTTCGCTGTCATTCAGGCGCGGCTCTTTGGGCATTTGTGGTCATTCTAGCTCTGTTCTTTGGTCGTTGGCAGTCATTCTGGTGCCGCTTGCTGGTCATTGGCTGTCAGTCTGGCACCGTTCTGCGGTCATTTGCCGTCCCTCAAGCAAGGTGATTTAGACATTTGCAGTCGTTCTCGTACCACTCTGTGGCTGTTCACTGTCATTCTGGTGCCGCTCTTTGGTCATTGGCTGTCATTCCTGGGCGGTCTCCAGCCTGTTGCAGTCGTTCTCGCGCCGCAGTTTGGCCATTTTCAGTCATGCTGGCGCTGCTCTTGGGCAATTTGCAGTCGTTCAAGCGCCGTTCTTTGGACATTTGCAGTCGTTCTAGCGCCGCTCTTTGGCCGACCGCCGTCATTCAGGCTCTATGGGCATTTGTAGTCGTTCTGGCGGCATTCTTTGGTCATTGGGAGTCGTTCTGGCGCCGCTCCTTGGCCATTTGCTGGCATTCTGGCACAGTCGTTCTGGTACCGCTCTATGGCCGTTCACTGTCATTCTGGTACCGCTCGTTGGTCATTGGCTGTCCTTCCTGGGCGATCTCCGGCCAGTTGTAGTCGTTCTCGTTCCGCAGTTTGGCCATTGCAGTCGTTTCAGCGCCGCTCTTGGTCCGTCATTCAGGTGTGGCTCATGGGCATTTGTGGTCATTTTAGCGCCGTTCGTTGGTCATAGGCAGTCATTCTAGTGCCGCTTGCGGGTCATTGGCTGTCATTCTGGGGGCGATCTCTGGCAATCTGCAGTCGTTCTGGCGCATTCCTTGGCCATTGGCTGGCATTCTGGCACAGTCGTTCTGGTACCGCTCTATGGCCGTTCACTGTCATTCTGGTGCCGCTCTTTGGTCATTGGCTGTCCTTCCTGGGCGATCTCCGGCCAGTTGCAGTCGTTCTCGTTCCGTAGTTTGGCCATTGCAGTCGTTCTAGCGCCGCTCTTTTGCCCGTTCACTGTCATTCAGGCGTGGCTCATGGGCATTTGTGTAATTCTAACGCTGTTCATTGGTCAATGGCTGTCATTCTTGGGGCAATCCCTGGCGATCTGCAGTCGTTCTGGCGCCGCTCCTTGGACATTGGCTGTCATTCTGGCACCGTTCTGCGGTCATCTGCTGTCCTTGAAGGAAAAAAAGACAGGTGTTATGGACATTTGCAGTCGTTCTCGTACCGCACTTTGGCCGTTTGCTGTCATTCAGGCATGGCTCTTTGGACATTTGTGGTCTAGCTCCGTTCATCTGTCATCTGTCATTGCCGCCCACAGTTGCAGTCGTTCTCGTGCCGCTGTTTGATTATCGGCCAATTTGCAGTCGTTCTTGTGCCGCTCTTTATCATTCAGACGCGACTCTTGGGGAATTTGAGGTCTTGCTATCGAGCTGTAGCGTGATGAGCAGCAGACAGGAGGAGCAGCAGCTAGAAGATAAAACAGCTAGAGGGGCAGCAGATAGAGGAGCAGAATCAGGAGGAAGAGCTGCAGCAAGATGGGCAGCAGCTAGAGGGGCAGTAGATAGAGGGGGAGCAGCAAGTGGAAGAAGCAAGAGGAGCAGCAGCTAGATGATAGAACTGCTAGAAGGGCAGCAGGTAGAGGAGCAGAAGCAGGAGGAAGAGCTACAGCAAGAGGGAAGAAGGAAGACGAGCCGGAGCAAGATGAGCAGCAGCTCGAGGAGCAGCAGCAAGAGGAAAGAAGCAAGATGAGCAGCAGCTAGAGGCAAGAGAGGAGCAGCAGATGGAGCAGCAGAAGCAGAGGAAAAGCTACAGGAAAAGGGGAAGAAGGAAGAGAAGGGGGGACAAAATCTGACTTGCCACCTCCTCGCGGTGTCCCCTGGAAACGTGTTTTTCGAAACGCGGCCAAGGCAAGCAGTACCTCTCTGCTCCCTCGTGGGGCGGAAAGGTTGAAGATCGAAGGCTCGAAGGCAGAAGCGGCTTGACAAACCGTTTCCTCACCCGAAGGCTGGTTCTGCCCCCTTGTGGGGCGGAGAGGTTGAATATCGAAGGCTCGAAGGCAGAAGCGGCTTGACAAACCGTTTCCTCACCCGAAGGCAGGTTCTGCCCCCTTGTGGCGGAGAGGTTGAAAATCGAAGGCTCGAAGGCAGAAGCGGCTTGACAAACCGTTTCCGTTTCCGGAAGGCTGGACTCCCCGGTGGGTCTTTCTTGCTGCGAAGGCGAGGTTGCTTTGGTGCTTGGCTTTTCTTGCGGGGCCAAAGTTGTAGAATTTCCTTTGTCTGTGCGAGAAAGGGTTGCTTGTGGCGAAGCGGCGGCCTTTCCAGGCTCCCAGCTGAACCCCCAGAAAGAAAAAGAAGGGGTTCCCCAGTGCCGTGTGGCAGGCGCCGGTTCAATGTGAACCGGTGCGGTCAAAAACTGCGCCTGCCAGTGGTGTGGTTGTGCCATTTGCTGTTGTGTGTTAAAAAGAATTCGAAACACGGGGAACACCGGCCAGGCACCAGGTACACGTCTGGAAACAGTACGGCGGTGCATTTTTATTCCCAGGAGACTTGCTCCCAAGAGACTTTCCTTCACTCCAAGCGCCGATTCGCAAAATGACATGGCCGCTTGGTGAAGGAACTTCTCTTCGGGTGTAAGATCTTCCCCGCGGGTGGACGCGGAGGAAGAGGGTTCTTCTCGTATCCCACGAGAAAATTGAAAAGGAACTAGCCCAACACACCCCTAGCCCCATTTGTTTCCCGTACGATGCTCCCAAAAAAAGATGAGCAGGAACAAGATGAGCAGCAGCTCGAGGAGCAGCAGCAAGAGGAAAGAAGCAAGATGAGCAGCAGCTAGAGGATAGAACAGCTAGAGGGGCAGCAGATAGAGGAGCAGAAGCAGGAGGAAGAGCTGCAGCAAGAGGGGAAGGAAGATGAGCAGGAGCAAGATGAGCAGCAGCTCGAGGAGCAGCAAAGAGGGAAGAAGCAAGATGAGTAGCAGCTAGAGGAGCAGCAGCTAGGATAAAACAGCTAGAGGGGCAACAGAAAGAGGAGCAGAAGCAGGAGGAAGAGCTGCAGCAAGAGAGAAAGAAGCAAGATGAGCAGCAGCTAGAGGATAAAACAGCTAGAGCAGCAGATAGAGGAGCAGAAGCAGGAGGAAGAGCTACAGCAAGAGGGAAGAAGGAAGATGAGCAGCAGCTAGAGGATAGAACAGCTAGAGGGGTAGCAGATAGAGGAGCAGAAGCAGGAGGAAGAGCTACAGCAAGAGGGAAGAAGGAAGATGAGCAGGAGCAAGATGAGCAGCAGCTCGAGGAGCAGCAAAGAGGGAAGAAGCAAGATGAGTAGCAGCTAGAGGAGCAGCAGCTAGGATAAAACAGCTAGAGGGGCAACAGAAAGAGGAGCAGAAGCAGGAGGAAGAGAGAAAGAAGCAAGATGAGCAGCAGCTAGAGGATAGAACAGCTAGAGGGGTAGCAGATAGAGGAGCAGAAGCAGGAGGAAGAGCTACAGCAAGAGGGAAGAAGGAAGATGAGGAGCAAGATGAGCAGCAGCTCGAGGAGCAGCAAAGAGGGAAGAAGCAAGATGAGTAGCAGCTAGAGGAGCAGCAGCTAGGATAAAACAGCTAGAGGGGCAACAGAAAGAGGAGCAGAAGCAGGAGGAGAGAGAGAAAAGAGAAGCAAGATGAGCAGCAGCTAGAGGATAGAACAGCTAGAGGGGCGGCAGATAGAGGAGCAGAAGCAGGAGGAAGAGCTACAGCAAGAGGGAAGAAGGAAGATGAGCAGCAGCTCGAGGAGCAGCAGCAAGAAGGAAGCAAGATGAGCAACCACTGGAGGCAAGACAGGAGCAGCTAGAGGAGCAGCAGCTAGAGAGCCGCAAAGAGGGACGAAGCAAGATGAGTGCAGCTGGAGGAGCAACAGCTAGAGGGGCAGCAGATAGAGGAGCAGAAGATGAGGGGGGAGCGTCAGCAGGAGTCAGGAAGCAGAAACAAACACATACCATTGCCCAAGCACCAACAGCACCAACAGCCAACAGCACCACAGCACCAACAGCACCAACAGCACCAACAGCACCAACAGCACCAACAGCACCAACAGCACCTACAGCAGCAAACAGCAGCAACAGCACAGCACCCAACAGCAGCAACAGCAGCAACAGCAGCAAACAGCAGCAACAGCATCAACAGCATCAACAGCATCAACAGCACAACAGCATCAACAGCATCAACAGCAGAACAGCATCAACAGCATCAACAGCATCAACAGCATCAACAGCATCACAGCAGCGCCAACAGCACCAACAGCACCTACAGCACCTACAGCACCCTACAACAGCAGCAACAGCAGCAACAGCAGCAACAGCAGCAACAGCAGCAACAGCAGCAACAGCAGCAACAGCAGCAACAGCAGCAACAGCAGCAACAGCAGCAACAGCAGCAACAGCATCAACAGCATCAACAGCATCAACAGCATCAACAGCATCAACAGCATCAACAGCATCAACAGCACCTACAACAAACAGTGGCAGAACGAAAGGTGTGTTGTTTGCATTGCACTTAGGGTCCAGCTTGCTGCACAAGAAGTCAACAAAGAAACGCAAAGCAATAGATGAAGCAATGAATCGATGAAGCAATATATCGATGAAGCGATGCACAAAAGGGGGAAGCCACAAGAGTGTGAGTACAGTATGTCAAATTCTTCCTTTAATTTTTTAATTCCCAAATCGGGGGGCACTTGGACTGCCCCCCGATCTTCAAAGCAGTCAAGTAAGTTTTGAGTCGTTGGTGCGGTGCACAAAAACATTACAAACCTGTGCTGCAAACCCGACCAATCCTGACACCGGACTGTTATAGGCTATTTCGCGGATTTCTGTAGGGGACCCTATTGAATTTTTTTTTTTGAGTTTTATAAAAATTTTCGACGAAGGTGAATTTTAAACAAGGAAAATCTTACTGTGACGGACGGACGGGTTTTGAAGCCACAAATATTTATAGTATCCTGACACCGACTGTTATAGGCTATTTCGCGGATTTCTGTAGGGGACCCTATTGAATTTTTTTTTTTGAGTTTTATAAAAATTTTCGACGAAGGTGAATTTTAAACAAGGAAAATCTTACTGTGACGGACGGACGGGTTTTGAAGCCACAAATATTTTAGTTATCTGACACCGACTGGTTATAGGCTATTTCGCGGATTTCTGTAGAGGACCCTATTGAATTTTTTTTTTTGAGTTTTATAAAAATTTTCGACGAAGGTGAATTTTAAACAAGGAAAATCTTACTGTGACGGACGGACGGGTTTTGAAGCCACAAATATTTATAGTATCCTGACACCTGGACTGTTATAGGCTATTTCGCGGATTTCTGTAGGGGACCCTATTGAATTTTTTTTTTTGAGTTTTATAAAAATTTTCGACGAAGGTGAATTTTAAACAAGGAAAATCTTACTGTGACGGACGGACGGGTTTTGAAGCCACAAATATTTATAGTATCCTGACACACGGACTGGTTATAGGCTATTTCGCGGATTTCTGTAGAGGGACCCTATTGAATTTTTTTTTTGAGTTTTATAAAAATTTTCGACGAAGGTGAATTTTAAACAAGGAAAATCTTACTGTGACGGACGGACGGGTTTTGAAGCCACAAATATTTATAGTATCCTGACACTGGACTGGTTATAGGCTATTTCGCGGATTTCTGTAGGGGACCCTATTGAATTTTTTTTTTTGAGTTTTATAAAAATTTTCGACGAAGGTGAATTTTAAACAAGGAAAATCTTACTGTGACGGACGGACGGGTTTTGAAGCCACAAATATTTATAGTAATCCTGACACACGGACTGTTATAGGCTATTTCGCGGATTTCTGTAGGGGACCCTATTGAATTTTTTTTTTTGAGTTTTATAAAAATTTTCGACGAAGGTGAATTTTAAACAAGGAAAATCTTACTGTGACGGACGGACGGGTTTTGAAGCCACAAATATTTATAGTCTCGGTTGCCCTGCGGGCCCCCTCGTGTATTGGATTGATTCTCAGTGTGTTTCAGCCTTCCTTCTAGAAACAGCCTCTTTGTGAAGAGGCCGACTCGAAAGAGAGCGAAAAACGCAACAAAAACAGGAAAATTTAGTACCAAAAAACAAGTTCACAATGTATAGCGACAATGTCGGACGAATTTGGTGATCCGAAAAGCTGGTCTTTGAAGTTTCGCGCGAAACCAACCAAGGTATGCCCACTTGCGAGTCATCGAAGAGGTTCTGGGAGAGCTATGGGTACCCGTTTTCTCGAATTTTTGACCAATTCATCCAAAGAAACCCTCACAGGAATTCGTAGCTCATACGAACAGTGTTCTTTCGCCGGTCGGAACTTCGGAAGTACAAGCCCCCCCCCTTTTGAAAGGGAGAAGGTCTCTTATCATGCGTTTCTTTACATGAGGGACAAGAATCTGACCTGCACCTCCTCGTGGTGTCCCTCGGAAACGTGCTGAACGCGCGGCCGACGCAGGCAGTCTTTGATATTGTTTCCCCAGTTGGTTGGTCAACAATGACCGTGTGTTTGGTTGATTGGAAAAGCTCTTCTTGCGGAAACCGTCAAAGCATGCGGATTTGCGAGTCATTGAAGAGGTTTTGGGAGAGCTATGGGTACCCGTTTTCTTCCGTTTTTGACCGATTCATCCAAAGAAGCCCTCACAGGAATTCGAAGCTCAGACAAACGTCATTCTTTGAGGGTCGGAACTTCGGGGAACAAGCCCCCGAATTCGACATCAGGAGAAGGTCGCGTGTTGCCGTTTTTGACGTTCCTCGAACAAGATGGCCCTTAAAGTCCAGGAAGTGAAGAAGACTGGCCTCCGGAGGCCCAGGGGTTATCAATGAGTGGTTCTGCGGGTCTCGTGTGGAAACAATCTGGGTATGCGGATTTGCGAGTCATTGAAGAAGTTGTGAGAAGCTATGGGTACCCGTTTTCTTCCATTTTAGACCGATGCATCCAAAGAAGCCCTCACAGGAATTCTTATGCTCAGACAAACGTCATTCTTTTAAGGTCGGAACTTCGGGGAATTCGACATCAGGAGAAGGTCGCGGATTGCCGTTTTTGACGTTCCTTGAACAAGATGGCCCCTAAAGACCAGGAAGTGAAGAAGACTGGCCTCCGGAGGCCCAGGGGTTCTTGATGAGTGGTTCTGCGGGTCTCGTGTGGAAACAATCAGCGTCATGCGGATTTTCTAGTCATTGAAGAGGTTGTGAGAGAGCTATGGGTACCCATTTTCTTCCATTTTTGACCGATTCATCCAAAGAAGCCCTCACAGGAATTCGAAGCTCAGACGAACGATGTTCTTTCGAGGGTCGGAACTTCGGGGAAGAAGCCCCTCCGAATTCAAGAACAGGAGAAAGTCGCGTATTGCCGTTTTTGGCGTTCCTTGAACAAGATGGCCCCTAAAGACCAGGAAGTGAAGAAGACTGGCCTCCGGGGCCCAAGGGTTATCGATGAGTGGTTCTGCGGGTCTCGTGTGGAAACTATCTGGGTATGTGGAGTTGTGAGTCATTGAAGAGGTTATGAGAGAGCTATGGGTACCCGTTTTCTTCCATTTCGGACCGATGCATCCAAAGAAACCCCCACAGGAATTCGATGCTCATGCGAACAGTGTTATTTCGATGGTCAGAACTCGGAAGTACAAGCCCCTCTTTTTGAAAGCGAGAAGGTCTCATCCCAACCCGCAAACCCGCCGCCTGGTGGGCCTAGCCGGGCCCCTCGTGAATCCGTAACCTTTGTATTAAGAAGGCGGCCGCCGTCTATTGTCCAGATTAAGGGTGGGCATCTCATCTATGGGAGCCCGACTCGAGCAAGAAGAAGTTGAAACCATTCAAATTGAAACGACAAAAAAGGTAATAAAAACAACCGGAAGAACATGACACCAAAATAAAAGATGGCGGGGTGACGAGGTTCAATGCCGGTTGTTTTGGCGCCCACCGGAAACAATGAAGTATGCCATTTTTTTTGCGATTAAGTGAACAAGTGGAGAGCGGTTCGCGTGCTCAATTTGATGATGGTTTTGACCGATGCATCTGAAGAAACCCTCACAGGAATTCGAAGTACAGACGAACGACGTTCTTTCGAAGATCGGAACTTCTTCCCCATTTCGACATCAGGGGCACTCATCGCATTGTTGAGAGCTCCTTTGGCAAGGTGGCCCTGTGAACTGCAGGAAACTCTTCAAAGGGATCAAGAGTCACACAAAGGATATTCCTCATCATCCTCCGCTTCGAAGCTCCAGACGATGGCTCATTGCTTGTTTTGGACAATGAGGGACAAAAATCTGACCTGCACCTCCTCGTCGGTGTTCCTCGGAACCGACGCGCTGCAAGCGCGGCCGACGCAGGCAGTCTTTGTTGTTTATCCAACTGTCTTGCCTGATGATTGATCAGGAGGACAGGTCTTGGACAGTTTCCTGTTCAGCCAAACGATACCATTCACGTGTCACGCTGTTCGTTAATTCTGGTGCCGCTGCTGGTCATTCATTGGCTGTCATTGTTGGAACGATCTCTGGCGATTGGCAGTCGTTCTGGTGCCAATCCTTGGCCATTGGCTGTCAATCTGGCACCGTTCTGCAGTCATTTGCCGTCCTTCAAACAAAGGTGCTTTGGACATTTGCAGTCGCTCTAGTACCGCTTTGGCGGTTCGCTGTCATTCAGGCGCGGCTCTTTGGGCATTTGTGGTCATTCTAGCTCTGTTCTTTGGTCGTTGGCAGTCATTCTGGTGCCGCTTGCTGGTCATTGGCTGTCAGTCTGGCACCGTTCTGCGGTCATTTGCCGTCCCTCAAGCAAGGTGATTTAGACATTTGCAGTCGTTCTCGTACCACTCTGTGGCTGTTCACTGTCATTCTGGTGCCGCTCTTTATTCATTGGCTGTCATTCCTGGGCGGTCTCCAGCCTGTTGCAGTCGTTCTCGCGCCGCAGTTTGGCCATTTTCAGTCATGCTGGCGCTGCTCCTGTGCAATTTGCAGTCGTTCAAGCGCCGTTCTTTGGACATTTGCAGTCGTTCTAGCGCCGCTCTTTGGCCGACCGCCGTCATTCAGGCTCTATGGGCATTTGTAGTCGTTCTGGCGGCATTCTTTCGTCATTGGGAGTCGTTCTGGCGCCGCTCCTTGGCCATTTGCTGGCATTCTGGCACAGTCGTTCTGGTACCGCTCGATGGCCGTTCACTGTCCTTCCTGGGCGATCTCCGGCCAGTTGTAGTCGTTCTCGTTCTGTAGTTTGGCCATTGCAGTCGTTCTAGCGCCGCTCTTTTGCCTGTTCACTGTCATTCAGGCGTGGCTCATGGGCATTTGTGTAATTCTAACGCTGTTCATTGGTCAATGGCTGTCATTCTTGGGGCAATCCCTGGCGATCTGCAGTCATCTGCTGTCCTTGAAGGAAAAAAAGACAGGTGTTATGGACATTTGCAGTCGTTCTCGTACCGCACTTTGGCCGTTTGCTGTCAGTCGGGCATGGCTCTTTGGACATTTGTGGTCTAGCTCCGTTCATCTGTCATCTGTCATTGCCGCCCACAGTTGCAGTCGTTCTTGCGCCGCTGTTTGATTATCGGCCAATTTGCAGTCGTTCTTGGGCCGCTCTTTATCATTCAGACGCGACTCTTTGGGAATTTGAGGTCTTGCTATCGAGCCGTAGCGTGATGAGAGCAGACAGGAGGAGCAGCAGCTAGAAGATAAAACAGCTAGAGGGGCAGCAGATAGAGGAGGAGCAGCAAGAGGAAGAAGCAAGAGGAGCAGCAGCTAGATGATAGAACTGCTAGAAGGGCAGCAGGTAGAGGAGCAGAAGCAGGAGGAAGGGGGGACAAAATCTGACTTGCCACCTCCTCGCGGTGTCCCCTGGAAACGTGTTTTTCGAAACGCGGCCAAGGCAAGCAGTACCTTTGCTGTGGGTGAAAG